>CALNHX010004760.1:0-120332 GCA_940337035.1 Agriotes lineatus
CAGGGTGTTAATTAAGTACGTAGACAAACTTTAAGGGGTGATTCCTTGATCAATTCTAAGATAAAAAGTTCATACAAACATGGGACCTAAACGGCTTTGTTTTCAAGATACAGGGTGTTGAAGTTTAAACAAAAAATTCCTTTTTTTCAAAAATCTGGAAAACGGCTAGAGGAATTCTAATGAAACTTCGTGTATGATAGTATTTCATAAAGTGGAATTTTTTGCTCAAAATAAATTTAATTTATTTCCACCAGTGGCGTGCATCGTGGCCACCTCAGTTACCTTATTTTAGAAAAATCTGATACGCCACTGTTTTTTAGTCAATACGACAAGTTTTTTAGCTTCACCCATTGAAACTATACAAAAGATGTCTCTTTTATTTTTTTGATAGAATAAATCTTTTTCGAGAAAACCGGAAAAATCTGTAACAACAATTTCGTTCATTTGACTTTAATGGGATCTAAACGGCTTCGTTTTCAAAATACAGCTTGAAGAAGTTTTTAAAAAATATTATTTAGTGACAAACAGTCTTACAATAGCTACAAAACTTTTGGCTAAAAACAGTGGCGTACCAGATTTTTCTAAAATAAGGTAACTGAGGTCGCCCCTATGCACGCCACTGGTAGCAATAAGTTAAATTTAGTTTGACTAAATAATGAAACTTTATGAAATACTAACCTACACCAAGTTTCATTAGAATACCTTCAGCCGTTTTCAAAATTATTGAAAAAAAGTTTTTTGTTTAAACTTCAACACCCTGTATTTTGAAAACGAAGCCGTTTAGGCCCCATGTTTATATAAACTTTTTATCTTAGAATTGATCAAGGAATCACCCCTTAAAGTTTGTCTACGTGCTTAATTAACACCCTGTATATAAGACCTCGTCCTCATGGGATGCACGAGGGTCGACCCCACTTCTGGCCCGCGATCTTAGAGTCAGATGATATTATCTCACGCGAGGAGATGAATGATTCTGTTACACTGGATTTAAACCCACCATTGCTTACATATTACAGACTAAGACTCTGATCGATTGATGTAATGGAACAGTTTCTGAACCCAATTCTGGCTTCGAGACAACCGAGCCCCCAAAGTTTGGGGCCATAATTATACATAACAGCAATGAGATAACATGAACCACAAAATAGAATTTACAACATGCATTTTTGTGTTACACTGTGTGAATTTCTGGGTTTGTTGTAAATAAAGACATATATTATTATTATTTGGATTTGGGGGAACGTTTCCTTCTACTTCCCTGTGCCTACGAATAGTACGCTTCATACATTCGACAGTCGGTAATTTGCCCTGGGCAGCATCTAATAATCCTGAAGATGCGTCTGCTACAACTGCGTAAGTGGCAACTCTAATGGTTTTTCCACGTTCTTTAATCGAAACCAAAGCCTTCTTTGCTTGTATTGCAGCACCTTCTGCTACAAGATTATGATCTTGAATAACTTTTATATTATTTTCTAAGTATGAAGTCTTGCTGGACACTTTCCTTTTTTTTTGCTTCTCTGCACTTCCATAATAAACGACCATCTGGCACCTTTGCTGTTTCAAAGGGATGTCCTTCGGAAATCAGTAGAGCTTTCCCTGTATAATTAAAAATGCTTAAATAGATTAGTGCCGGTTAACCATTATTGTTAAGATAAGAAAAAATAACGTACCTCGTTTGCTCTTTATAAATTCTAGAACCATTTGTAACTCTTTCAACACTTCAGATCCTAGCTCACTAATTTTGAAAATGCAACTGGGCCTTCGATTTCAAACTCGGCCTTTTAAACAAAAATCGACCCCTAATTATCCCCAAAGGAATTTAATACTTTCTGTAATTCCCAAATACAACGCAACGATTTTACCGTTGAAATATAAAATCTAAAAAGGCCTAACAATATATATAAGACCTTGCTCTCATGGGATGTACGAGGGTCGACCCCACTTCTGGCCCGCCTTTTTAGAGTCAGATGATATTATCTCACGCGAGGAGATGAATGATTCTGTTACACTGGATTTAAACCCACCATTGCCTACATATTACAGACTAAGACTCTGATGGATTGATGTAATGGAACAGTTTCTGAACCTAATTCGGGCTTCGAGACAACCGAGCCCCCAAAGTTTCATGTCTGCCGAGTCAGGTACTGCTTCAGGAGATGACGAACCAGCATAGGAGCTGTTACAAAGACATTATTATATTATCACATTACAAATTAAAACTCTTAAATAATATTATAGTCGAACTATTCAATAAACATGCTCCTTTAATATACGGAAGGGGCCATAATTATACTGATGAGGCCATAATTATACATAACAGCAATGAGATAACATGGATCACAAAATAGAATTTACAACATGCATTTTTGTGTTACACTGTGTGAATTTCTGGGTTTGTTGTAAATAAAGACATATATTATTATTATTTGGATTTGGGGGAACGTTTCCTTCTACTTCCCTGTGCCTACGAATAGTACGCTTCATACATTCGACAGTCGGTAATTTGACCTGAGCAGCATCTAATAATCCTGAAGATGCGTCTGCTACAACTGCGTAAGTGGCAAAGCCTTCTTTGCTTGTATTGCAGCACCTTCTACTACAAGATTATGATCTTGAAGAACTTTTATGATATCATTTTCTAAGTATGAAGTCTTGCTGGACACTTTCCTTTTTTTGCTTCTCTGCACTTCCATAATAAACGACTATCTGGTAGGGATGGTAAAACCTGTTCCGCTAAAGGATCAAGTGCACCTGATCCGACTCCGACTCCGAACTAGGTGCAAGAAACTAGGTTCAGTTCCGCTTGCAGTCACGGGGAAATTAGCAGGTCTCGCCAGACGCTGGAGCGGTCGGAGTCGGATCTCGGACGGGTCTCCACCTACAGTCGCATGTTATGACTGAAATGTTAATGTAGGGGACGTGATGTTGATTTGAATCCGACGGCTCCGGTCGGAGGTTTTTGCTGGGTCGTCTATTTCAATTGTAAAAGATTTCTTTGATTGCATTAGCAGAGCATCAATAACTATTACTACAATTAAATATGTCTTATTACAATTTAAAAATTATGAGATGTTTTCCCTTTTTTCTATTTATACCTTACAGTAGCCTACATGGTCTATGATTTTGGCACAAGACACGAGGCATTGCCATAACGATCCCGCAATTCCGAATCCGAATCTGAAATTCCTTGCGTAGATTATGCAGTTCCTAGTCAGTTACGAACGATTGCGAAGCGCAAACCGCAACGATCCATTTCCATTCCGATTTCAAATTCGACGTCTTTGCAGTCCGAGAAAGAAGAGCGATCCGATCCACTTCGTAGGAGCTAGAGTCCGGCATTCCGTTCCACAGTTCCGCCGCTCCGCGCTCCTTAGCGCTGGGGCGATTTGGCTTAGAGGTGCAAAACGGTTCGATTCATTGAAGGAACGACGGATCACTCCTCGGTGCGCGTCCGCGAGTCCGGCATTCCGTTTAGAGGTCCGCCGCTCCGAGCGCTGGCGCGGTTCGGCTTAGGTGCACAACGGTTCGATTCATTGAAGGAACGCCGGATCAGGCGACCTACTCTTTAACGAGCGCCGAACCAGGTGCACCTACTCCGGCAAACAAACTAGGTTCAAAAGAGTAGGTCCGGGAATTGACAACCATCCCTACTATCTGGCACCTTTGTCTGTTTCAAAGGGATGTCCTTCGGAAATAAGTAGAGCTTTCCCTGTATAATTAAAAATGCTTAAATAGATTAGTGCCGGTTAATCATTATTGTTAAGACAACAATAAATAACGTACCTCGTTTGCTCTTTATAAATTCTAGAACCATTTGTAACTCTTCCAACACTTCAGATCCTAGCTCACTAATTTTGAATATGCAACTGGGCCTTCGATTTCAAACTTGGCCTTTTAAACAAAAATCGACCCCTAATAAATAATAATAATTTATTTAGTTTGTTGCTACATAGAATGTAGATGAAAACAAGTCACAAAACCAAGCATTACAAAAAAATACATTTTTTACATATATTAAAAACTTACATTACATATTAAAACTTACAATCTAAAAATTCCTGTACTGAATAAAAAGCATTCTCAATAAGAATTTTTTTCACAGCCGATGAAAATTGTCTAACAATTGGTATATTTACAATTTCAGGGTTTAATTTGTTATACAATATAGCACCAATATAAAGTGGATTAGCTCTAAATAGTTCCAGACGGTGCAGTTTATACTGAAGGTCTCCACCATAGCGAGTAGCATAATCATGATGTACTGTCGTGTGCAAATAAATCTGGGACAGTGTTTTTTTCACATGCAGATTCAGTTAAGAATTTGAAGAATATTTCCATGGATTTCCTCTTATCAGAGAAAGTTACGGGTTTCAGTACCTGTTAAAGTTTAATGTAACTCTTTCTGATAGCAGGAAATCCATGGAGATATTCTTCAATTCTTAGCTGAATCTGCATGTGAAAAAAACATTGTCCCAGATTTATTTGCACACGACTGTACATTTTGAGTTGAAAACAAATTTAAGTTACTTTTAACAAACGTCAACATGTCCAAAATAAAAATACAGGGGAGAGTTAGTATTTTGTTTTGTTTAAAAACAGTTCTACAGGAGTCTCTGAATTTTAGACGATACATGCAGCGCACAGCTCTTTTTTGAAAAACAAAGACACGTTGAGCAGACGATTTGTAGCCCCAGCAAATAATTCCGTATCTAACAACGGATTCGAAATTCGACTAGTAAAAAGCTTTTACTACTGCTGAACTGCAAATATAAGATAATCTTTTAAGAGCAAAACAGATAGAAGAGCATCTATTGCAGACTGAGTCGATGTGATCTTCGAATGTCAGAGCTAAGTCAAGGTTGACACCTAGAAGCTTGAAGCATGAAACCTGTGCAACTGCTTTCCCATCCATCCTGATCAGTTGACTAGAGTGAGAATTATTTTCAGAAGAATAAAATTGCATTATGTAAGATTTATCCATGTTCAGAACTAATTTGTTATAATAATAATAATAATATATATTTATTTCAAAATATTTACAGAAGTAGGTACAAAACAAAAGGAGTTGAAGCAGAAATAAATGAGTTAGCCCACAGAAGTTAAGAACTTGTGCGTGGGCGAATATGTCAACATGTAGCTTCCTTTTGTAAAATTTTATTATTTTATTAATAAAATAGCATAAAATAGAGTAAGCAAATAAGTAGGATTCAATTTGTACCAATAAAGTTATCAGCAGTGAAGTAATTTATATATTCTTTTTATCTACTAGGTTGTGTATATCAACTATTGGAGTTTCCTTTAACCACTTTTTAATTTTATTTTTAAAAGTATTGATTCTTGGGGAATTTTTAATTTCTTGTGAAAGGCAAGAGTACAGTCGAGGAGCTAAATAACTTTGGGAACGTTGTCCAAAAGTTTTTATAGCTTTTTCAAGCTGTATTTCTTTTTGCACTTTATAACGGGTAAGGTGCCCATGTTCAATATTTTTTAAATTACCTTTTGTTTTATACAGAAGACAGAGTATTCTGTAACAGAATAGTTGCCGCAAGTCGAACAGGCCACATTCTTTGAAAAGCAAATCACTGGGATACAAGCGGTCCTTGCCAAGTATGATTTTGATGAAATATTTTTGCAACACTGTCAAATTTGCAAGGTGTGTTTTCAAAATACCTCCCCATCCAACGATACCATATTGTAAATGAGACTCAACCAAGGCATGATACAGTATTTTTAGATTTTTAATATCTAATATATTTTTAAGTTGTTTAAATATGAATAAGATTGATCTTAATTTTTTTATTAGTAGGTTTACGTGTATGTCCCATTTAAGATGTTGATCTATGCATATACCCAGATAATTTAAGTTATTAGTTGGTTCTATACGATATTCTTTTTGCCCATCCATAATAATTAAATCTGTAAGTTTTCGAGTCTTTTTTGAGTAACAAGAGAACGATATATATTTCGTCTTCGTGAAATTGATAGATAAGAAATTTTGATTAAACCAACTTTTAATTAATTTAAAATCTTCTTCCGCAGTACTTTTTACTTCGTCCCAAGTATTACCCGTATACATTAATACTGTATCATCTGCAAAAGAAGATGTTATACCAACTGTATTAAGTGCAAGCAAGTCATTTATATATAATAAAAATAAAATAGGCCCCAAAACAGTACCTTGGGGTACACCACATGTTAAAGTACAAGCCTCACTTATACAATTGTCAATTTTGACATATTGAATTCTATTCGCTAAATAGGTTTTTATTAAATTTAATGATACACCACGGAAACCAAAATTTTCTAAAGTACGTAATAATATTTTATGATTAACTGTATCAAACGCCTTGGCAAGATCCAAAAAAATGCACAAAGTCTCTTTATTATTATCAATCGCTTTATATTATATATTGTCAGTCAGAAAAGATATTGCGTTTTCCGTCGATATCCCTTCTCTGAAACCAAACTGTCTATGAGAAATAATGTTGTATTTATTTGTAAAGCTGATAATTCTATTCTTTATAATTTTTTCTGCAATTTTAGCGAGGTTTGAGATAAGAGATATCGGTCGATAATTGTTGAGATCTGTTTTATCGCCTTTTTTAAAAAGTGGCTTTACTATTGCAATTTTAAATGCAGAAGGAAAGTTTCCTGACTGCAACATATTATTCATAATATGTACAACTGGATGTTTTATATGTTTTACGATACGTTTAAGAATTTCGGTTGTAATACCATCTTGACCTGGTGATTTTTTTGGTTTGAGTTGCTTTACTAACTCCTCAACTTCATTAGCATCTGTTGGATAGAGATATAGGGTTTGGTTGATATTTATATGTCCAGCGGGTACCTCTTGAGCGGGTTTTGGTATAGTTTTTGCCATTTTTTCACCAATGGTAACAAAATGTTTATTAAATTGATTTGCAATGTCAATTTGATTTGTAACGGAAACTTTATTAATCTTTATTTCTTTTATTTCCAAGTTTGAGTGTTCTTTGTTTATAAATTGTTTTGCCATAGCCCACAATGTTTTGCTAGAGCCCTTATTTTGTTCAATTTTGTCTTGGTAATACTTATTTTTTGTGGCCCTAATCAATTCTGTTAGCTTATTTTTATATTTTGCATACTCACGTGCAATATCTAAGTTATCAGGTTGTGACATATGCTTTCTGTATAACATATTTTTTGTGTTGACAGATTTTAGAAGACCGCTCGTAATCCAAGGATTACGCCGAACTTGTGAAGATTTAATGCGATATGTTACAGTACAAAGTTTAATGGCATTTTGAATTTTACTAATTAATATGTTAGTTGCCTGATCTACATTAGCTGTGGCATATATCTGATTCCAATTCTCATCTTTTAAAGTATTATTTAATTTGTATTCATCAACTTTAGTTACAGTTCTCAAGTTACTACGTTTTTCAATCGGTGCTTTCAAATTTAAGCGTGAAATTATACAAAAATGATCACTAATATTAGTTTTAAGGACAAATGACTCATGCGAATTGTTTTCAATCTGTTTTAAAAATATATGATCAATACATGACTTTGAATCTTTATTTACTCTGGTGTATTTATTTATTAACGATGTAAAACCGGCTTCGCTCATTATATTGAGGTAATCTTGACAAAAATCGGCATTTGATTTAATGTTAATGTTTATATCGCCAACCAAAAAATGAACGTCACTTTTAATTTTATTTTCATTTCTCAATTTCTCATTATGCTTCATATAATTCGAAATACTCCCAAGATTGACTTTTAATTCAGCAGACATATCTGTATTAGTTTTAGCAGCTGAAACAACTGTTATGTCATCCGCAAACGCACAATGAAAAGCCGATACAACTTCATCCAAATCGTTGGTATACAATAAAAATAGCAGCGGCCCAAGCACGCTACCTTGGGGAACTCCAACACTATTTTGTAACTCGGTAGACTTTGTATCCAAATAGCTGACAAATTGTTTTCTGTTAGATAAATAGGAACGCAACAGAGAATTGCATTTTCCACGCAAACCAAAACTTTCGATCTTCTCTAAGAGAATATTGTGGTCCACACAATCGAAAGCCTTGGACAAGTCGATAAATAGTGCCATAACCTTATTACCGGCATCAAGGTTTGTGTATATGAAGTTCAAAACGGATACGAGTGCGGACATTGTAGAATGACTCTCCCGAAAGCCATGTTGATGTTTTGAGAAAATATTATGTACATTTAGAAACGATATAATTCTTTTAGTTATTACCTTTTCAATAATTTTTGCAAAAACTGAAAGCAATGAAATTGGGCGATAATTGCTAAGTAATTTGGAGTCACCCTTTTTAAAAAGACAAACAACCTTTGCAATTTTGAGTAAGTCAGGAAACGTGCCGTTATCGAAACATTCATTAATAATATGGCAAAGTGGTTTTAGAATAGAAAATGAGCATTGCCGAATTAAAAATGGAGGAAAATTATCCGCGCCAGACGAATTTGAATTTTTTAAGCTATGGATTACATTTTGTAATTCCGTTTCATCGACATGACTTAAAAATATGGTTCCTGGAATAAGATTTGGTTTGTTCGAAGATGTTTGAAGATTCGTTGGAATATTTAGAATCTTGGTAATATTAACAAAATATTCGTTAAAAGCATTTGCAATAAAATTTTTATCGCTAGTGGAAACGCCATTAACTAAGAGTTCACTTGCAACCCTCTGAGAATGCTTATTGCCGACACCGCTATTAATAATACTCCACACGGCTTTCGACCTATTCTGTGCATTTAATATTCGATTATCGAAATAAGTGCGTTTAGCAAGTCTTAGTAATTTTTTATAGATTGACTTGTACGTATTATAGTAGTTTTTAGAAATTAGGCCCTCTTTTTGCATGACAAAGAGTTCTTTTAGGCGAGCTGATGAAATCTTCAGTCCTTGTGTTAACCATAGATTATTATTGCGCTTATTACTACAGTTCGTAACCTTAACTAATTTAAAACTAAGGCTATAATAGTACTGCATTATTTTTGTAAAGTTACTAAATTTTTCGTTGACATTTGAAGCTGCAAAGACTTCCGCCCATTGTTCCTCATTTAAGTAGGATTGGAATTTTTGAATGTTTTTCTGCGAAAATGATCTACGTAAATGAGGTTCAGTAGTAACATTATGACTAATCGAAAAAACGATTTTTTGAGACGAATGATCAGATAAGCCGTTATGTATAATCTTGAATGTAGATAACAAATTGTTGAAATTTGTAAAAACATAATCAACAGCCGAACCGCCATTATTACCTAGTCTAGTTATTTCATCATGAAACACAGTTTCTAGATTAAAAACATGAACAAGATCTGACAACTGTTTGGTATCATTATTTTTACAACGGTAATTAATATTAAGATCACCGCAAACAATTATTCTATCACATTTACGTTTGCTAATAATTTTATATAGACAGTCTTCAAAGCTTGCAAAAAATAAGTTGACATTGCTATCTGGCGATCTATATAAACATAAAATATAGTAAACAATACTGCCTAAAGTTAAGCTGATAGCTGCACATTCAAATGTTTTATCTGCACTTAACAGTGTAAATTCATTCATTTCTGTAGCAGACAAAGTATTTCTTACAAAAATAGATACGCCACCATGAGAAAAAGTGGTTCTAGAATAAGAACTAACTAAGGTAAAACCGCATATATTTATGAAGTCGCTTTCGTTTGTACGAACCCAGGTTTCTGACACACACATGACGTCGACGTTTTCGGTGGTTGAAAACAGTTCGATATCTTCAATCTTGTTTTTAAGACATTGCACATTCTGATGTGCTACCGTTAGGTATTGCATTTTGACCGAGGTTTGCAGTGATTGCTATACTTCATAGTTCGTTTTTGATTTTATAAATTCCACTTGCTTTTGGTAGACAGGACATTTGGGATCTTTGGCTGAGTGGTTAGTGTTGAAAGTTGTTTTGAACTTTTTATTGTGATAGACACAGTTCACACAATTTAATGTAGATTCAGAGCAGTCTTTCATAAGATGTTCTTTAGCACAATGTGGACAGCACAGATTATCAGATGGGCAGTTTTTTGACTAGTGACCATAACGAGAGCAGCTGAAGCAGCGAGTGATTGCGAAAGATTCAGTAACAAAACATTTTCTCCACCCCACAAAAAGGTAACCATTGTTGATAATTTTACTAAACAAATTCGGACTGGCTTCCACAATCAGATGTGTGTCATTCTTTATTTTTATTTTCCTGACCATTTTGAAGTGTACATTATCCATCTCATTTAATTTATTTTGCATTAAAATATTTTCGCAGAGTTTGTCATCTGATGAATCATAATTTTCCACATTACAAATTTTCAGTCTTGGCATAAATTTATTTGGTATTTTAACAGAGAAGGAAAATTATCCCCAAAGGAATTTAATACTTTCTGTAATTCCCAAATACAACGCAACGATTTTACCGTTGAAATATAAAATCTAAAAAGGCCTAACAATATATATATAAGACCTTGCTCTCATGGGATGTACGAGGGTCGACCCCACTTCTGGCCCGCCTTTTTAGAGTCAGATGATATTATCTCACGCGAGGAGATGAATGATTCTGTTACACTGGATTTAAACCCACCATTGCCTACATATTACAGACTAAGACTCTGATGGATTGATGTAATGGAACAGTTTCTGAACCTAATTCGGGCTTCGAGACAACCGAGCCCCCAAAGTTTCATGTCTGCCGAGTCAGGCACTGCTTAAGGAGATGACGAACCAGCATAGGAGCTGTTACAAAGACATTATTATATTATCACATTACAAATTCAAACTCTTAAATAATATTATAGTCGAACTATTCAATAAACATGTTCCTTTAATATACGGAAGGGGCCATAATTATACTGATGAGGCCATAATTATACATAACAGCAATGAGATAACATGAACAACACAATAAAATGCTCGAGTAAGAAAGAGATGACCATACGAAAAATTTATTTTAGTAGGCATGCTTGGTTGACAACTGTCATAATTAAAATAAGCGTCAGGCCTACTCGAATATTTGCTACTATGTTTATCTCTTTCTTACTCAAGTAATACGTGTTATTTTCTTGTTCATGTTATCTTATTGCTGTTATATATAATTGTGGCCCCATCGGTACGTGAAAATCTCCAAGCCCGCAGCTTCCTGGTTTACGGATAATATTAGGTATCTGATGTCTTTGAGGAAGAAGGCAAAGCAAAAATGTAAAAATCTAAGTTAATGGCAGACTGGAATTATTATAAGACCTTAAGAAATTATGCTACTAATGCAATTCGTGCTGAGAAAAAAACTTATCTTGCACACAAGTTAAATACTAAAGACAGAAAACATATCACCTGAGCTTCTGCATTTTTATAACAACAAGTATAAATTTGATGCTATTCCTTCATTTCAATTCGCTTTGATAGATGCTGAATTAATCTTAAAATGCATAGACGAAATTTCTTCCACCGCCACTGGAAGTGATAGATTTAGTATAACTATGATAAAACTATGGTGTCCGTATATTATAACATTTATAGTACATATTGTAAACACTTGTATCTTAGAAAATCACTTTCCGTATCAGTGGAAGCATTCGGTTGTGTTACCTTTAGCGAAAATTGCTGTGCCTACAGAATATAAACATCTACGTCCTATATGCATACTACCTGCTATCTCTAAAATATTTGAAAATGTGTTATGTAGACAATTGCGCGATTTTTTGAAAAAAATAACATTTTGCCTGAGAACCAGTCTGGTTTCCGCCCCTTGCACAGTTGCACGACTGTCTTATTGAAAGTCACAGATGATATTCTTCAAGCAAGTGATAAAGGACAGGTTACAGTTCTGATATTGCTAGATTATTCAAAAGCCCTCGACACTATAAACTATGACATACTAATTTCAATGTTAAATTTTATAGGTTTTGAAAGACATTCTATTCAGTTGCTTAGCAGTTATCTAAATAATAGAACTCAAAGAGTGAAAATATATAATTCCGTTTCTGATCCTCTAACACGTTCCGATTTAGAAATCATTTAAATGCATAAAAAATGCCTATAGTAATCTAAAAGCACTATATCCTTACCGTTCCATTTTCCCGAAAAACGTAATAGTAAATTATGCAATGAGGGAGAGAAATGCGTTATTTTGCTGAGGTGCAATTTGACTCGAGGGCGAAACCTGAGAGTCACATACCACTGAAGCAAAATAGCAGTCTTTTCGAATTGCATATACTATATTTCCTTGCAGGAAGATTTAAAACTACAAACCTGGTTTTTTAATTAAACGTAATCTATTGACATTTTTAAATTTTAAAGTTGGTGGCACTGTACGTCTATGTCAAATTCGAGGTTATCAGGTTAAGTTTTGCATCAGTTTTGACACAGAGTGTCGCAAAAGCTAACCTGCTAACCTCGAATTTGACAAAATTGTTATATCAGTCATAATGAAAACTCCCTAGGTAAATTTCTCTCCTCCAAGGAATAATTCATTATTTCGGTCACGATTTTGGTATCGTAGAAACCGTGTTTTGTTCTCAGACGTGAAAAATAGATATTTAAGTAACAAGGAATGTAAAGACATGTTAACATTCAAGGCAAGTGAGTAGGAGCCGAGGCGGAAGCCGAGGATTGTCTCTTGCCGAGAAAGAACAGGTTCGGTAAATTGACCTTCCGAGATCAGGAAGACCAAGGATTAGTGATGTCCAAGTTGCAGAGGTTCTTCATGAAAATCAGGACATAGCCAGAGGTAATCCGCTAGCAATCAACAGTGCAAATGCGATATCCAAGCGATTGCAAATGCCGTACACCAGTTTGGAAAATTTTACGCAAAATTCTAAAAATGTATCCATATAAACTGAAAATGCTGTTTGAATTAAAGGAGGCAGATTTGGCTACTAGGTACGATTTTTCTTTGCGATTATTGGCTCAGATGGAAATTGAACCCGAATGGTTATCCCGTATTTTATGGACAGATGAGGCACATTTTTCTCTATGGTGGAGTCAATACTCAAAACTGTAGAATCTGGTCTGCAGAAAATCCACAAGAAATCGTTCAAGGTCTTCATGACAAGAAATTCACCGTTTGGTGCGGTTTTACAGCTGATTTTATCATTGGTCCGTATTTCTTCGAGGAAATGCAGAATGGAGAAGCCGTATCTGTAACTGTTAACGGTGAACGATACGATGTTAAGAGATTATGTTATTCCACAGCTGCAAAACGAGCACCAAGGAATTGAAAACATGATTTTTATGCAGGATGGAGCACCCCCGCACACTTTCCGACCAGTTAAAGAATTGTTAACTAACGTTTTTCAAGATCGTGTTTTAAGCAGACATTTTGCAAATTCATGGCCACCAAGATCACCTGATCTTAACCCAGCGGATTACTGGCTGTGGGGTTATTTAAAAAACTTAGTGTTTAGAAGACGACCAACAACGCTACAAGAATTAAAAGACAATATTACGGAGCAAATTGGTGCAATTCAACCAGAAATGTTACAAAATGCTGTGTACAATTTAGAGGAACGGTTGCTGATTTTACAAGATTAAAATGGAGGTCATATTGAACATTTCCGGTAACTGGGTTTGGGCATACAAAATCCCATTATTTAAACAATTAAATATCGTTTAGTTTTTGTTATTAACTTAATTTGTTAAAAAGTTATGATAAGTTAAAATATATCCCTTACTTTATGATAACCTTGTAGATTGGGAAGCTATTTCATTCTTAAATAAATTATCTGAAAAGTTTATTAGAGAATTTCAAAATAGAGTTCATTGGAGAAATATTTCATGGTCTCGACAATTATCTGAAGAATTTAAAAATAAAGTTGATTGGAGATATATAGCACTATATCAAAATTTATCAAAAGACCTTATAAAAGAATTTCAAAATAAAATTTCTTTCGATAATTTAAAGAATAATAAAAAAATATCTAAAAAGGTTTTAGATGAACTATTCAAACCATACCTATTAATTAATGAAGAAATTCATTATGATTATCCTATTTTCATTAACACGTGTTGTCGTCCAGTTAAAACAAGATGTAATCATATATTTTGTACTTTTGTACTTGTTTAGATAGATGGTTAGATGTAACTAATAATTGCCCAATATGTAGACAGCCATTACAACTGAAAAATGGGTACATACTGATAAATGATGCTAATAGAATGTTTCCAAGTAGAATGCCACCAATTAGTCATTTTCATTAAAGCATTAATAAATGAATAACCAATCCAAAGTATGTAAAAAGTATAGACGACCATTACGTTTAGATGAGTTTTAAAATCCATTTAAACCAGTTTGTTTCATATATTTTTCTCTAGCAAAAAAATTAATATTTTCCATAAAATCTTTCTCCTGCTCTGAAATTTTTCCAGCTTTGAATCAGCAAATCATTTGTTTATAAACTTTATAAGGCAATTTATATTCACCAGTCATTTTAGATATTTTTAAAGGTTTATCGATTATCGTAAGTACTCCGTCTTCTAAACGTAGTAAGCTCATGAGTGGTAACGCAAGTTCAGAAAGGCTACACGTACTAAATACCAAATTTCCACAACTCAATCCTACCCCGATTTTTTTATAAAAATGAAAAGTTTTTCTGTACACATATAATCGTTTTTCCAGATACATCTCCATTTACTTTTTACTCTCTTTCTTCTTCCTTTTAACAGTTGAGCTAGTTGGTCCATGTTTCATTTGTGATTTTTTCTTTCCACATTCAGCACAGTTTGCCGAATAATACTCACTTCCACCTTTTCCATGTTGCAATTTTACGGGACCTTTATTTTTTGTGTATTTTTTACACGCCAATCAGTAGATATCCTTCATTTATAAAGGGGTGAAACATTTAAAAAAAAATTAATTTACCATGTCGATTGAGAGGAAATTAAATTGTTGATTCCAATACTTGTTACACATTTTTACAAACTGTTCTTTGCAAATGTTTGAAATGTAGTTATCGTTAATGAATTTGATATATATGGGAGGTAATTTGAAAATAAACATGTTGTTACAGTAGTGAAATTATTTAGATGCAGTGTTCCGCTCATTTTGTCATTTTCTCTTATAATATTTGAAATAGTTAGTCAGATTTGGCAACTTACATTTATTTTCTAAAAATACAATATTTTACCTATGGCTAGGCAACCATACTACCATCAGTTTCAAACTCAAGCAAAGTACAGCACTGTCTTTATCAGTTTGGCACAATACATCTGCACTATTTATAGTTTTTCCTGGCAAGTCTTGCGTCGTGTAAGTTTGAATCGCTTCCTTTGGGGGCCTAGTCTCACGGCTTTGATAGCCATCTTCATTGTTGGAAGGATATGGAGGCTCCGCTACCCCTGTTGGAATGTTCCGGAGATTGGTGTTGATATCCCCGGCATTCGCTTCGTCTCAGACGGTTTCGATGGGACGTTCTTTATTCGCACGCCTGACTGTACGAGATGGCTGCATTACACCTTAAGGTTTGTAGTTGGTGTTTGCCTACGATCTCCTCCTTTGAGTGCCGTAATCTACGTGGAAAATTTGTATTTTTAGCCATTTTATTCCACCCCGGGAAATGACTTGTTAGCTGGAATGGGTTCTTTTACCTCGATTGGTGCTATGTGTATTGGGGCAATTGGTGCTTGCATCGCCTGCCTGCGGCCTGTTCGCCGTCCTCCCTGGGATACTCGCTATGCTGCTGGAAGTCGGCGCCTATTCTGCTCCCTGTGTCGTTGACGCACTAGGTGCCCCGGAGCAGCTGGTGGCTTGCGTTCGGCCCTGGACAGCCGCCTCTCTGTGAATCGTACGAAACATGATTTGGGGTGTGTATTTATGTTAGCGAACTAACCGCCTAGTTAATTGTAGGCATTTCATTCAGTATTTGTTATAGTAAATTAATTGTATAGGTAGCATTAGGGCGTACCTTTCAATTCGTCTTGCGCCTTATGTATTCGTAGATTAAATTTTTGTGGTAGCTGTATTAGCCACGCTCTTGGTATGAGCTTTTAAATATTCGTGGTATTGAGTGCTACGTTTAAGTTTGCTTACCGTTGGCCTGCAGCGGATGTGATGAAGGTCGTGTTTTGAATTGGGCCCTGTAACGTAATGTAACATTCAGTTATGCTATGAAGGCCTTTAGGACAGTTAAACTTATCCAGATTACAGGCTAGCTGTATTTCGCAATACATTAACTACTGTATTAAACAAATTTAGCTGCAGAGGTTAGATTTATAAACGTCATTCGGCAATAAGTAGTTGTAACTAGCGGATCGCCCGCGGTAATTTAATGCTCAAATATTGGATGTTCGTAAAGCGATTTTGCAACTTGTTATTTTAACTTTGTCAGGAGGCGCCATCTCCCTTCGTATTTGTTTCGTATTCTTTTTCAGCGTAGTTGGAACCCCGACCCTTCTCGGCGAGTTAGCCCAATTAGGCCGATATTTACCAGCCGGAAAAATATCTAATACAACTTTCGCCAACAGGTAAGGCCAAAACCTTTATCCTTCCTCACAGCAGTCAAGAATTGTTTCGAATAACTTTTCGCTTAAGTACCTACAGATGCAGTTTAGACGTTTCGAGTGACCTGCAGTTTCTAGGTGTGTATTTGGTTGCATACTCATTTTTGGGATATTTTAAAAAATCTTAATATTTAGGGGATTATAGTAATAGTTTTCAAAATACATTGATAGTACGACTTCGGGCGGCCATTTTGTGCTTCTAATTTCTGGTGTGATTGTTTGGGGGTGATGTAGTGGGATTTCCCTGGAATTTTGCTTAAAGCAGATCAACGTTCCAGAATTATGATGTAAATCGTGATTCACCCGCAAGAAATCATGTGTGATATTGCTAGAATGAAGCCAGTTATACTGGATTAATGATATATTTCTGCAAATTACTCACTCGAAGCCATCCAACAGCTCCGGTATGTTATTTGTGGGTCGTTCGAACGTCGAATTAAGATATCATGTAATTTTAGGTCTCCTATTGGTACGCTTAGTACTCCTATTTCGTTTCCGACTTATTCGGGTTGAATTATGCTGTGCTTCCCCTGTGGCATTGATGTCGCTTGCCAAAGCACCTGGAGGATCAACCCCCACGCCGTTGTGAGCAACCTCAACCCATGTGGTAGTCTTCGAATAAACGACTTCTCACCAGTGTGACAGCCACGAGGTTTTCCCCAGTACAGGGACCTGTCGCTTGTGAGGTTATTTCAACTAGTGGACAGCATCTCCGTGTAGCTGCTCTATATGGCTGCTCTGTCGACGCCGCTGTGCCCTACTGTACATCACCAGGTGTCGCCTAGCGATTTAATCAACTGAACTACCGTTCGTGCTATTGTTATGAGATTTTATGCGTCGTGCCTTACCTTTCATGCTGGCGATATTCCTACAGTTTGTTATGCTGTGAAATTCTGTGTAGCTAACTGCGACGTTCACCTCGTGCAATAATGTATGCGGAATAGGTTTTTTTCGGTTTATGTATTTAATATTTTCTTCGATTGGCAATGCTGCCTTTTTGCAATTGGTCGCGTTCAGTAACTCAACTTTTTAAAATTTAACTCAACCTTTTTGCGAGGGTGTATCGGGAGCTTGAATATTGCAATTAACTCCTTGTTAGTGCTGAAAATACACAATTTTAAGTGTAAAACGCGTAGGCGAAATGGTACCAATTCGAATAGATCGCGATTAGGTAAAGTAATTGATCGTTGAAGCGATTTAATGAGAACTTGAGAACTCCCATATACCGCTATCGCAGTACTTGAATGTTTAAGTCACTACCGTATTATTACATATATTAACATAAAAACCTTATACATTCTATAAGTGAAACTAAAATTACATCTACTATTCCATTTACAAACAAATTATTCTATCACAGATTTGTGCTGCCTTTTTCGAGTATGTTGCAGAGTTTGTATGTGTACATGCTGTAAATAAATAATTAGGTTATTTTAAGCTATGGTATTTTCTGTCTTTTATTATTTTGATGAAACAGCTAAGTGGTTCAGGAACTTACACGGACACCTGTAGGTTTTCTGGTTTGGACCGTCTCGAACCAGTGGCGCTTCCGGACAACCCCCCCCCCCCCCGCCTACATTCCTGCTCAGGCACTAGCTGGCGAAAATTTGCTACACTACTAGACAATTCCTGAACCGCCGTGTTGTGAATTATATATCATTTTCTTTTTCTTTTGTGTACAAATAAATTCCCCGCGTAGCAATTAGCAATGTAATCTGCATTTCCACGTATAAATTTAGGATCAATAGCTGAAATTGAATGAACCATATAAATTGTGGAAATTCCTTTATGTCTTCCTCTGGTAAAATAATCTTACACTTTGGTTTGCTTATCCAAAGATCCTTCGTCAAATATAACCAAACTATCTGACAAGCATTCGTCTACAGATAAAATATTTTCCCATTCACTTTCAAAAAATAATTTACATTTTGTATTTTCAAATACTTCACGTAAATTTTGATAAATGGGTTAATCTGGTGATCTCGTATAAATGTATACATATTTATAGTAAACTAATTTTGAAATAAAAATAAAATTTAGAGTCAAGTGTGTTTTTCCACTTCACTTGGGCCTACTGTAATTGCACGAATTCTCGGCTTACCTTTTATTATTTATATATAAATGATGACTTCAAGGGAAATGAAACAATTACATCGAAAAATAAAAAGGAGATTTGCAAAAGAGACCAACGAAAACGAACCGGTACGTCTGACGACTATCGAACAAGATGGTACGACTAAACGAATGAGTGCCAACGAAATGAAAAAATAAAAAAAGAAATTATGGAGAAAGAACTTGACGTTGTCAATAAAAAAAAAATACAAACAGAGAAAATAAAGAAGAACCAATTACAAAATTGATAATCATTTGGAAGAACTGATTGTTGTATCTAATAATAAATAAACTAAACAATCGACACGTGGGAAACTTTCTCACCTGTCAGAAGAAGATGAAGTATTTGAATATAGCGTTATATGGACATCTTTAAAAGAGAATTCTAATAGACCTAAAAGAAATAATGTTTTGATGCAATATATGGTCCTCGATATGATTTGAGTTCTAGAGAATTTATGATGGGTTCAGAAATTATAAAACCGAGTAATAATGATTTTTTATTGCATAAAGAATTTGTTCAACTTTCATCAGGATTAAGGAAATTATTGTTTGATAGAGAAGTACCAGACGTATCTGAATACACGTCGGAAGATCATTTTAAATTTACTGAATTGGTAAGATAAACAAATTCAATGTATCAAAATTATAATTCAAGTTTAAATAAACTAATAAAGGAAGCAAATGGAAATTTTTAATTAAACCAATATGGGATTTCAAAGAATCATTATCATCTCCGAAACGTCGCATTAAAAGTACAACCGCTGGATTTCTGAAATGATTTGTGATGGTGTAACTCTCCTAAAAGGAGATACCGAAAAGGCGTCTGGATTAATTTCAAAAATTCCAGAAATGCGTCTACCAGATTATGAATTTTGTGATCCATTTACAAAGTATAAACAGAGAATTGAGAGGGGGGATGTTGGTATTAACGATTTAGATAAAGCGTGCAGAGAACACGATGCTGAATATACCGAGACTAGTTATTATGAAGGAAATCGAAGCAAAGAGGATTTGAAAAAATAAGAGCGTCTGATTTAAAATTAATAGAGGAAGCAGATAGAATAGGAAAATCTAAAAATCATATGAAATAAATATTTTGGACTAAAGTTGTACAATATTTAATGAAAGGTAAAACTGCTTTGACAGCCGGAAAAATAAATCTTGTAAATCAAGTTGTAGAGGCTCTTGAAAAAATTTAAAATGACCCGGAAGCTGCAAAAATGACTTTGAATCATATAAACAACGATAATCATCCTTATCAAGTATTAGCCGGAGGACTAGTTAGTTCCCTTGCAACATTGGGTGTTTCCGATGTTGTTGATTTTGGAAAAGGAATTTACGATACGGTCATGAATACGAAAGGAAGTTATCAAGAACGTGATTATTTCGATACATCAAAAGATTTGCAACAATTAAAAGTTCAGAAAAAATCTGATAATTTATTATTGCAGGAAGAAGAAGAAGAGGAACAAAGATGAGATGAACAATTACATAAACCAAAAACAATATATTCGCGTCCCCGTAAACCTTCTTTGTATACTCAAAACTGATGAAATATTAATAAATGCATTTTAAAAGTTTATCTAATTACCAACAAAAGAAAGTTACAGATGCGTGGAAAAATAAGAGAGTTGTTATAAATTCATTAAAATTAGCAAAAATTGAATAATTTTATTCTTATACCAACAAGTGATAAGGATGCTTTGAAATTGGTAAAGAAATTAAAAATTAAAAATTTCAGAACGGTCTTTATAGAGTCGCTTCCAACAAAATTATCAAAAATTGAATCTGGTAGCTTATTTTACGCTTATCACGCAGCATGTTATATAATCAGAAGAGACAGAGTACCTATTTTATTTTGATTCATCAGGAAATAAACCATATTCTTTTATCTTAAAAACTTTTAAAATTGTGTACAATAAAATAAAAGTACAACCCGATAAAACAAACATGTGTGTAAAATAATACAGATTTAAATAAACATGATGGGATTTCATTTAATTTCAATGTGATTGAAAAATCAATAAATTTTCAGAGAAGTTATCTATATATACGAATTAATATAAAGGCAGCCGATAGAAAATCAGACATTAAAACCAAAGTTCAATTGAGCGATGGATAGATTTCAAAATTATTTAAATCAGCCAAGATTCTGGCAAAAATAAAGACGTTCAAAAACTCGATAATATTTCAATGGCTTCGGTAATGGAAATGAGAGTAAAGAAAGAGCAAGTCGAAATATCGAAAGTTATCACACCCCAGATTAATTTTTCAAATGGAATTTTCTGTATACCATAGATATGAGATTTGAAGGTATGAATACTAGCAACAGACAACCAAAAAATAATCTCCATATGGAATTTAATAAATATCATGCAATGCTAAATGCAGCTGATGAAGGAATAAAATGTTTTGTTTTACTATTTTCTGAAAAAACTATGGAATGCGATTTTGAATTGGATACGCTGGAAGCTAAAACTTTTATAAAATAATAATCTACATTAAATGATGTTGGTGGATCAGAGAAATTTATACGAGTTGAAAGGAAACACAAATACTGTGTTTTATATGGTTTTGGAAATGATAAAAGACAACTGGATCATGATAAATACAATTATTATATGGGCGTTGTAGATGTTTATATTTCGTCTGATAAATATTGTTCATCAAACAATTTAACTGTCATACCAGAATTTTATGTACCAGATTTTACTTTTACTATCTTTTATAATGAAGAGAACGCACAACCATTTAATCATAAGGCAAAACAATACAAAAATTTAAAAAACTTATAGCTCATATGAAAACTTTTGTAGAAAATGAATCAGATGGCGAAACAGAAAAAATAATTCCCAAGTTTCAAGATTTTAAAATTGAGGTTGATGAATATAATATTATTACAATAACATATGATGAAAATAAGAAGGTCTTAGAAGAAGTAATTAATCATGTAAAAGAACTTTATGACTTTTAAGTATACTTTAATATAAAGGAATCTAAACTAGGACAAATTATATATTCATCCTGTAGGATATGATAATGGTATTAAAGAATTAAATAAAGGTTTAAAAAATATCATTAACGAAGACTATTCCAATAAGGTAACTCTTTTTGATGTAGATGAATGTAAATTAAAATGGACAGAATGTCATACAATAATTGCTAGTCCTGTAAAATTAATAATAACATATCCATCTGAGTCAAGCTACATTGAAAAAATATTTGGAATACGAAATGAAACAATAATCGAACCAAACGAACAAAATATATTTATAAAATTCAATTTAATTGAAGGATCGATATTTAGATGGAGAACCGAGCATAACGTAAAAAACCATTGTTTATAAGACCCAATAATATAATGTATTTTCCAATAAAGAATAACCATTCTGTGTTGGATGAAATAAATTTTAAATTTGAAAACATTAAGGAAAAATTTTCTCTGAGCGTTTTGGTTGATTTGATTGTTGTTAAAAAAAAATTAAATACTGGATCTGGTAACGTTTATAAAATATTGTGTTAATTAAATGAATACAATTATTCTACTATCGTTATTTAGTTTAGTCTGTTCAGAAATCGATATAAAAGAATATTAAATAAAATATGTATATAGAAGAGGGCGCCATTACAGATGACATATCCTCTGGATGAATTAAATTTCAAGAATTTTTTGATTTACCTGCAGATGGTCAATTGAATCAAGAAACTTTAAAATTAATGAATACTCCTCGTTGTGGAGTTAAGGATCATCCGACTCATTTTAGAATTCATCCAGAGAAATGGAACAAGACAAATTTAAAATGGCATTTCAGTTTAGCAAACAATCAACAAAGATAAGTTGCTCAGAAAGCACTTGATGTTTAGCAAAGTTTATCGCGGTTAACTTTTGAATATAATCAAATTAAACCAGATATTTTAATTTCGTTTTCAAATAGGTCAGCTCAACATAGTAATAATGCCCGTTGTATGAATGGAAGTGGTTCATATTATTTTGATGGACAAGGACAAATATTAGCTCATGCATTCTTTCCAAATGGAAGGCATACTTGTAGAGAACTACATTTAAATAAATCTGAAAATTAGTATTTAGGATTTGATGATCCTTCTAATGGTCAAACTAGTTTATACACTGTATTATTACATGTACTTGGACATAGTTTAGGAATACAACATTCTGGAGATAAGTCAGCGTTAATGTTTCCATATTATTCGAGCGGGGTCAATATTACTGAAGATGATGTATTTGCAGTTCAATATTTGTATGGAATACCAGATTCACCTACCAAGTTACCAATCATGACAGCTAAAAAACCTGATGAACCAACTTCGTTAACTATTGATATGTGTTCAATAAAATATCCAGATAATTTATTATTGACTTCTAATCATCATTTTTATATATTTCATAAGAAATGGGTTTGGGTGATAAATATAAACGATAAGAGATATAGAGATCCAAAAGTACTTTCCGAATACTTGTCTTCGATAAAACAAATTTCACACATTTATCAGAGACCATCTGGTGAAGTTGTAATTATTGATGAAAATAAATTTTATTTGATTGAGTTTCCAAGTTTTCAATTAAAACAATCTGGAACCGTTCAAGATTTAGGTGTACCAAGTAATAAAAAGATTCAAACCATATTCAACACATATTCTGGCCGCAAATAATTACTATTATATCGAATTGGATGAATGTACTTTAAAGGCAAAACGAGGTGGTATTATTAACGAATTATTTCCTGGCATTCCATCGGATGTAAACAGTGCCTTTAGATATAAAAATGGGATTTTTTCAAAAAGAAAAAGAATAAAATAATTTTATAGGAATACGATGAATTTTCAAATGTATTAGTCAAGGCTGGTCCATTTCATTTTAGCATTTTTAATATTCACTGTTCAAACGTAGGTGTATTGGTACAATTGAAAACTTTATTAAATAAATTGGCTTCTTATACCTTTGAAACAGATTAAAAACTTTTGATGTTGAACAAGTTGTCCACACATGAATTCAGAGAGTTGAATGATTTCAATTATGTTTTTATTCCTCTATACAATTACTTTCATGTAATTTCTAAATAGAAATTGGAAATTTAATATTCGAATAATTACAATATGGTTTATAAAGGAGAAGGCAGAATCGAGTTTGCTGATAAATATGTTAATTTAATGAAAAGTATTGTATGCTTGTAAGTTAATCAGGTTGCCTATCTCGGAAGCCAAAAATACATTTACAGTTTGAGCTTTGAGCTGTTGTGAAAAAATGGCCGTGCAGGTCTGTAGGGCAGGTTATGGCAATGTGTTCATTTAATTCTTGTGCTTCTTCTATAATTCGTAAGGGAAGTAATACCACTCTAAAATTCATCGATGCCGTGATATATACCTATGTAAGTACCTTTTCTAATTGCGACAGGTTAAGCTCTTAATATCACTAAACAGATAAACAGGCACAGAATACCCGACTTTTTTGTATTTCTTTTATTTTCAGATACCACTAAAAATGGACAAAGAAGGACGGTATGGAGTGAAAATCACACTCCTAAATGAACTCAAGCAGTTTCAGTTATGCCGTTTAAAGCAAAGGAACAACATGCCTTTTGCTGGCATTGCAAATGTATCATACAGCTCCAATTTAAATGATTTTCATTCATTTAAAAGACATCAAATAAATGCAAGTGTTGGAGTCTTATGTATTAGTAATTGTATCTATAATTTACTTGAATGTGATATGGAGAAGAGAAGTGCATTTTGCTTCCAATTTATGGAAACATTTAACGAAGACAGGGAGTTTTTGAATAACGTTTTGTTTACGGATTAATGCACATTCACACTGCAGAATGAACCAAATGTGCAAAATTGCAGAGTAGGGGCTACTGAAAATCTGAAAAAAAGAAGTTTTAGAGCAAATTTTAGATGTGAATAATTCCTTGATAAAGAAGATCTATTATAAATTAAACTGATAATCAATAAGATTATCAGAATATTCTACCTTAAACGATGGCTTTGTCTTTAAGCGATATTTGCTATGAGCAAATTAAAGATAATTATTGGTATCGTTTGTTTGGAGATTTTAAATTTTATCTACAAAAAATACTGGATATTTTAATGCGACTAAACTTTGTCAAAGTGGAAGTAGAAAATTCTTTAAATGGTTACAGAACAATAGGCCAAAAGAATTAATTGAATATTACAACAAAAAATTAAGTCCACAGATTTCGGTGGACTTTACAAAGGGTTTATTTCAGGTTAATATTGCTGGTTCTGAAATGAACAATCTTATTTCTGGTACATATGCATATGAAGAATTGATTTTAAATATTGGTTCATGGATATCAATTGAGTTTTATGATAAGTGTAATACAATAATTAAGAATTACTTTACGAATGAATATACAAATAATATAACCAACTTACAAACTAGAATTTATGAAATTGATGAGCATGTGAATCAACTACAAATTAGAAATCAATAACTAGAGAGATATTCAGATGACATAACTCCTAAAACTGCAAATCTTTCCAAGTTGAGCATGTTTGCGATTATAGAAATGAAATGTGAAAAGACAAAATACAAATATTATGTTGTTCGAACGCAGCGAATTAATTACGCACCAAAATTCAGAAGACTTAGGACAAGACATCCAAATTATGAATTGATATTTGAATTGCATTATAATCCAAATAGCATTAACCTATATAATAGAATGAAGGAATCATTAGAAAGATACTTGGACGTTCATTTGAATTATTTCAATTTAAAAAATAAAACCATTGATGAACTGATTCAAGATATAAATTCGTTAATTGAAGTTTAGAAAAAATCAATTTGAGTCAACAAAAAAATATTTGAGTCAACAAAAAATATTTGAGTCAACATAAAAATTCCATTGAGACATTTGAGTCAACAAAAAAGTTCCATTGAAAAATATTTCATTATATTAAATGAACGATCTAGTACTAACACAGTTGAACAAGCCTTGAATTTAAAAAGTTAAATGATTTACGAATTGGAATACCATATCAAGTTAATAGTTTTCAAATTGTAAAAACTAAATATGGAAATGAACCACGTGTTACGTTGGATGATTCAATTATGGTTTTCATACCAACATATTATTCGCATATGATTTCTAAATACAAATTGGAAACACTATTCAAATAATTACCAGTTGGTTTATCTAGGAAAAGGAAAAATCGAATTTAAACCGACTGATAGTAGAATGATGCCTTAAAAAATAATTTGCATAATAATGGAAAAAAAAATTTAATGGTTCAATAAATGTATAAGGTAATGCGGGGTTACATTGACAGGCTGTAAAGATCGACACTAGTTTGAAAATCGCGGGAGCGCCTAAAAGGTTGTTACTACGCATATCAGCTGAACATGAAAACTAAAGATACATTATAGACATCTAGCGCCGCTAAGTAAAGTTTTGTTAAAATTAGCACAGTTTAGTTACTTCCCATTGTTCGAAGTGAGAGGGTGTGGCGTGATATTTTGGGTACGGCTGCGCTATTTTCGAAAACATATTTTATTTGAATGCAAGGTAGGTGTTTTTTTATGTTGTAAATTAGATGTGTGTAATAATTACGAATTTATTTAAGGTATTTTAAAAAATATTCAGGTTTTTAAAAAAATGGGGTCAGGGTGTCAATGTTGTCCGCATTATTCATTAGTCATGTGGATTGCATAGAAGAACCTACTAATACTTACTTTTACTTAATTTTAGCAATGCCACACGTTCACAGAAGGAATCCTAATGCTAGACGTTATAAGTATTATGACTCAGATAGAATGAAACTTGCAATTAATGAGGTTAAAAACGGTAATATGAGTATGAAAAAAGCTGCAGAACAATTTGGTATAAATCGCACAACATTATTGAACCATTTGAAAAATTTCAAAAACAGTAAAGTCGGACGGCCTACTGTTCTTCGAGTTGAGGAGGAAGAATTATTAGTTCACTCTTTAATAAAGTTAGCTGATTGGGGATTTGGACTCGATCGCAATCGATTGACATTGTGTGTTCAAGAATATTTAAAACGAATGGATCGTCCTAATCCATTTAAAGATGGATTACCCAGTAAAGATTACTTACTTACTTACTCTTTGAAGCTCGTTGGAAAAACCAATTAAGTCGACGGATTTCTCAAAATCTACCTAAAAATAGAGCCGAAGCTTGTTCCCCAGAAATAATAGAAGACTTTTTTCTTAAACTAAGGAACACTATTGATCGCCTTGGATTAACTAATAAACCACAAAACATATTCAATTGTGATGAAACCGGGTTTCAGACGGATGCAGGCCAACAAAAGATATTATGTCAAAAAGGTTCTCGAAATCCTCACAGAGTAGTAGGAAGCACAACCAAAACAAGTTACACTGTGTTAGTGTGTTGTAATGCAGTTGGTTCTTTTTTGCCACATTTGATCAATTTTAAGGGCTTACATTTGAATACCAACTGGTGCAAAGGTGGGCCAGATGATACAAGGTTCAACTGTTCTCCTTCTGGCTGGATGGAGTTGGCACAATTTTTAGACTGGTTTGAAAAGGTTTTTGTCAAATCAACATCAGATTTAAACGGCCCTAAACTTTTAATCTTCGATGGTCATAATTCCCATATTACCCTACCACTTATAGACTTAGCGATTGAAAATAACATTGAAATTTTGTGCCTTCCCGCGCACACATCACACGTTCTACAACCACTTGATGATGGGGTATTTAAGTCTGTAAAAAATTCATGGCGCAAAGTTCTTCAAGACTTTTATCAATCCACTCGATTCCAAAACGTAGACAAAACTACGTTCCCTGGCCTCATCAAAAAGTTAAACGAATCGAATTGCTTTTCGAGTTCCAATGCTATAGGAGGTTTTGAGGGGAGTGGAATATTTCCAATTGATAAAGAGAAGGTCCTAAAAAATGTGCTGTTTCGTCTGTTCTTACCCTGTCACCTGCAACTGATAATGGTCCAAATCAAATTATTTCTGATCCATCCTTATCAACCACACCTCGCGAAATAGTACACCATCCCCAGTTGTAGATGCACAAAATACCATAAAATACACCCCGAAAAAGAGTTTGGAGCTTTCTCTTCTGTCAGCTTTAAAAAAAGATGGTAAATTAACTGAAACTCAAAAGCGAAGTAGGATTCAACGCAAATTTGCTGAAAGTCTTACAAGCAAGGAAGTTGGAGAAAGGATGTTGGAAAATGACAAGAGAAGGCAACATGTAAAGGTAACACAAAAACTGTAAAAGGTATAGTTGGAGCAAAGATATTTCGGACGCCTCAGGCTACTACTTAAAGGTTAATGAGCATGGCAGGTGGGATTATGTTGTATAACACACGACAATCCCTTTGTAATAGTTCACAAGCAAATCCATATCCTTAAAATCGAAATGCGGCTACGGAAACGCAATGTTTGTTAGTGTTTAAAAACTTATTATTTTTATTTAACAACATTGTTAATAAAAAAAGATACAATCAAGAAAGACAAAAAATTATAGAAAATATGTATATGCAACAAATAACTACAGACTTCTTCAACTTCATCCTCAATTTCATTAGTATCCCATGGTCTCCACATATTCCACAAAATACAACACAACACAAATACTAGATGATAATTAACGTGCGTCAAAGTATAACAGCAACGTTATTATTAAATTTGGGAAGTAAAGACAAGTCAAGTGATTTATATAATTTATCTTTCATTCTAATTACTGGAAGGGATGTAGTTGTAAATACATACTTTAATGCCAATATGACGCGACGAAACATTAAATGTCGATTTCTCTTATCTAGGAATGTCATTTGAGCAAAAATAATTTATTCCTCAATCAGGGCATAATCGCATAATGTGTTTATTTACCTAGTAAAATTAATTTTGTCATTCAATATTATTAGATAATTAAATATAAATTAAGTAGAAACTTCACTACAAAACGAAATAAATACCAGCTTGGAAATATTCCCACCTTTGCGTATACCTGGCACGACTTAAGCGGACTAACAATAGTAAACTCATTTGCGGTTTAACTTTTAAAGCTCGCTCTGTCCGAAGTATCTTTGCGTCTACTATAAGAGGAAACTTCGACTTGTGAGCACCGATTCCGAGAGCGATGTTACGATCCCACAGAATAATAATAAATCGGATTTGGAGATGTCAGAGGAATATTACTCCGATGTAGAGCCACAAGCACAAAGTAATATGCCTGAAGCAGAGCAGCAAAGCAGTGCGGAACCGTTACTTAAAAAAGACTCCTGGATTTTGGCAAAATTTCGTGTAGTCAAAGGACAAAATATAACTTATGTCCACTATGTTGGCCAAGTAATTAACATAGATGCAAATGGCATTTTCGTAAACTTCCTGAGAAGGAAGAACAAACATTTTGTGTTCCCAGACGTATTAGATGAAAAGATTATTGATCCAGAAGATGTTGTTCGGACCCTCCCCATCGCGAAAATTCGCAGAAGAATGCACTTTTTTGCCACTAATTTTACCTGCCATAAAACTAATGAACCCCTTACGGTTTATTGAAAAACAAACTACTTTGTTTCATTATTAGTTTAGAAATGCTGTTTATATTTGTGTTCTGTTCATTATATTGCAAAATAATTTTTTTTCAGAAAGAAAAATGTTTTGTATTTGTCAATATTGAACCCTATAATGTCAAACGTTGACATAGACAGGTCTAATAAGGTGTGTGACATGGTGGGGCAACATTGACAATAGTAAGGTTTTTTTCAAAAATTTGGTACAGGCTAAATATGTGGTATTGATCCAAATCAACTAGGCACCGAAAAAAAAATGCAAAGATGTGTCAATGTATACCCACTTTACCTTATACTCTAAAAGGACTAGACAATTATTATAAATATTTAAATTTGTAACAAATGCAAATGAAATAAAAATTAAATTTGATTATCAAATACAAGATCCTATTTCCATGAAATTTTCAATTAAAGATAAAGGATTTTGGTGTAATCGAGATGATTTTTTAATGACTTTAATTTTGTTTATTCGAGATGGTTATATGAAAATATATGAAAACTAAAAAAATATATGGTGTTTAGGGACATAATATTGGATGTTTGTTTATCGAAGGAATTTATAAAAATGAAAACGTATTTACTATTTCAATTGAATCGTAAATTTTAAAAAGGTAATTTAAAAATGTAAAAAAGAACGCCGGTACCCTGTTTGGGTATCGGCTTTTTTTACCATTTAATGAATGTTATTTGCTGTCCCAACCTCGCAGCAAATCGTGCGCACCAACCTTTTCAAAATGTGCGCTCCGTCAACTAATTTAAGTATAAATTCTAGATTGTTCTGTTTTTGCAGGAAGTATTTATTAGTTTTGATACAACACCATTAGATGTCGCAGAGATTTAAATTTTATTATTTGTAAGTGCATTAGTGTTCCTAGGTCGAAAAGGTTAGAGTACATTAAGTAACGCTAAAAGTGCATTAAGGAACGGTGTTGGTTTTGAACGCCTCATTCAGATGAACATACTGCGATTGCTTTATCGCGCTTTTTAAATTATCTCAACAAAACTATTTTTAAACTCATATATTTTATCTATCTTTTTTTTAAATGAATAATTGCCTTAATAAAATAAATTTATAACATAATTTAATGTAAACAAATTATTAGTATTTTGAATAGAAAAAATAGAGAATTGTTTATTATGTTAATTTTTAATCGTATCCTCATTGGGGGGTTTCAGACCACCCAATGAATTTTTAGCATGTTTTAGCTTAGATTTATAACATTCCAATATTTATGAAAAATTTTCGTTCACCCTAGAAAATATATCAAAATTATATTAAAAATAGTTGGAATGTGTTTCACTCAAACGATAACATCTTTTTGATGTATCCATTGATTATGAGAACTATCAAACTCCATCCATTTAACGTAAACTTTATTTCCTTTCTTTCTCAAAATCTCCTCGGCTAGATAATGATTTGGATATTTAGTTTTCATCAATTCATACCCATAAAATCTACCTTTAACTTCTTCTCCGCTCAAGTCTCTTAGCATATAATAATTTGGATCATCTTTAAACACTTGATCGATTTCAAATGATTCTGTACTCTAATTTCTAGTACTCGATTTTTCAAATAATCCTTTTATCTTACTCACTCTTACCATGTTACCAATTTCAAATTTAGTTTTTTTAAATTTTTTTAGATTTCGAATTATACTGTTTCATAAATATTTTTTTCATTCTCTTTGTTAACCTCAATGGGTTTCATTTTTATAGTTGTATGATATGAATTATTGTATTCGTCAACTACCAATTCGAGTACTTTTGCTTTTGAAAGTTTAGGGATAAATGGGTCGTGCCTTTTCATATTGTGCTTTTATTGCTTTATTTACTCGTTCGACTATCGCACATTTTATTTTTCTGTCATAGGAATGATAATGATTTCTTTTATTTGCTTTACATTATTTTTCAAATTCTCCTTTAAATTCCAAACCTTCATCGGTTTCTAAATCTTCTGGTTTTCTTTCTGAAATTTTATTATATTGGATAATGCATTTGTAGTATTTTTTAATATTCTCTGCCATAAAAATGTTGAAAATACGTCTATAATGATGAATACAATTAATTTGTCTATAAACATTACATCTGCTTGATGTAAATCGTCAATTTCATATACCTTAATTTTAGATCTAGGATAATTTTTTTCTAGCTGGTTTGTGTATTTCTTCGATTATACCTTGTCTTATAGATTTAATTTAAAATGGTTTCATTTTTTACGGGGGTCCTCGACCACCCAATAAATTTAAAATGAATTTATGTTAATAGAGAGTTTGTACAGGAAATTATTTTTTTAAATTTTTATCATGCTGTTCACAAATATTCCTCCGAGAGCGATAATGATGATTATTAATATAAACATTTTTATATTTTTATTTTCGTTTCTCAACTGATCAATTTTTAAATTTGCTTTTATCAATACATTTTCCGTATTCATTTATTAATAAGAGAAAGAGTGCACACCATACTGGAGACTTGATAATTGCACGTCTTAAATGACAATCAAAAACCTTTGATAGGCATTTTAAGGTAAATGGTTGCTCTTACGCTTATGAACTAAGAGTACGTTATTTTTGTGTTATTTAATTCTCTTTGAGATAATAATTTAAAAAAATATTAGAGATAACAAAGTTAGAGCTAAAAAAGTTTTGAAAGATAGGTAAAGTGGCCCTTACAGTCAAGTCTAATTTATAAAATTTTTATTATTAGTGTAGTACCTAGTACCTATTAGTAACCGTGTATACCGAAATTCAAATCGATATCTCTACATACGTGCAAATTAACAAAAAAATACAAAATTGGACTTCAAGGCCATATAACTTCTTACTGAAGGGACTTTTTACTAAGGTATATTAGGTTTAATCGATTTATTATGACGTAAGGAATCTATGGCTAATCGGTGTCCCATTCTTTTTGGGACACCCTGTATATATATTCGCTTTCCTAAATTCTTCAGTTACCTCTTTGTCCTTGGTTCTCCATCCTTGTATGTTCCAGGTTCCACATATCATTTGCCTAACAGAACTGCCCCCCCCCCCCCCGTAAACGATGGGGCTCCCTCCATTGTTGGAGGTGTGAATTACCACCCGAGGATTTTTATTATTGTTTTTCATCCTGCTCATCGTTATTTTGCCCTTTGTTTTTTACATGTGTTAGGGTGCTAAATCCTGGCGCCATAATCCCCTATGGAGCACCTTTGTTTCCAGCCGCCCAATCTGAGACAGACGCTGTTGACTGCCGCCTACTCTGGGTCAGACGCCGTCGATGTGCCTGTTGGTCCGCGGGCGGACCTTATCCCTTCCATATCTTGGAGGTAATCCCCTATCCGCCACCTGGGGACGCCCTCTAGGGATTACAGGCTCAGCCGAGGGACTGATTACTAAAATAATAAAAATTGCAGGTGAGTACAAAAACTTAATCCGATGCGTGAATTAGCAGCTAAAGTTGCAATGAATTCTAGATAAACACGGCACACGCTACAGTAGCCGGGATTGCGGTGGCAATCAGGTGAGTGTACCATACAATTTAATACATAAGAAAGAAACTATGACCCGCAAATTAATTCTACGGGGACGCAACAATTAAAAGGCACTATTAAACAATGACAACATGCAAATCAAAACGTCCTAAGGACTATGTACACCTATTCATGCCTATACTATTACATAAACCTCATAGGAACATGGTGCGAGAAGCCAGGCAACCGGAGGCGACAGGCAGGTCGAGGTGGCGACCAGATGGCTCGTCAAGCGGTGCGAAGAGCAGGAGCACGCCAACCAACGGCGCTGCGAGAGTCCTTTGAACCTGGTGGCAGCAAAGCCATGCAGAATGCGCTCCAGATCGAAAGAAAATCCCAGGTAAAAACAGGCTAAAAATACGAATGCCTAGGTACACTTCTGTGCAATAAAATTAAGCACACGTCTTACGACTAATTCTGGTCTATTTTAATTGCCTAGTAGCAGTGTCAATAAATGATAAAACACCATAACTTGAAAATAACACCTTTATTAAAAGACCAAAACTAAGACCTTCCGAAAAAAAGCCACTATTAATAAATGTAACAAAGCCGTGTGTGCTTAATTTTATAGCACAGAAGTGTACATAACCGAGCTAAAAGGCAGGAGCTGAAGAGGACTAACCTGGAGGTGGCGGGCAGCCTGGAGTGCAGTGAAAACGACGAAAGTGGGCCCCAAATTTCGCAAGAGCGCAGTGAATGTAAGGATTGTAACCACAAACAATTATCCTAGCGTTCAGTGGACTTTCGGTGCTTCCAAATCCTCCCTCACAAATAGAGCAAGCTATAATTAAGCTGGTGAAGCACAAAGTCGAGGGGCAACCACCTTATTCGCACGAAGACTCGAATGGCTGAGAATACTGCCACACGCAATTCAACTCAGGTTATCAAAATCTCCCAAAAATTAGAGAAGGACCGCCAGAAAAACTATTTGAATACAGAGTGGTCTAAATTGATAGCAACATAGCTGCAATTTGCTGAAAATGTTGCCTAGCTACTCAGGGGAAAAATGTGGTCAATATTTAAAAATAAATGTGAATAGGGCTGCCTAACGATCCAGGGGAGAACTTAGAAAATAAATGCTTAAAATAAAATCCAACAAGTTATTTCGAATACTGCATGCGAACTACAAACTAAGTGTAACACACTGTTGGCCATTTTTACATGTTAAAATTCTATTGGTACTCATTGCGAATGCAGCGCTCAAACTTAGCAAATTGGAAGTTTCTAGCATTAAAACGAGTCCAGTGTAAAAACTTTAGAGATTTTAAACATTTTAATTTATATATTTTCCAATGAGGCAAATGCCATTTCATATTATTTATGATATGGCATATGATATGCCTGTTAGGGAAGCGAATAGAAGACGTATTGATGGTTTTGAGCTCTGGGTGTGGTAACGAGTGTTTAAGAGTTCCATGGAGTTCCATCCTTCAGGAAATTCGTCCCTCTAAAAGGTTATCAAGCATCGTCTACACAAGAATTCTCTCACTTTTGGGGCACATCACTAGAAAAGAGATTACTATTGAGAGGTTGATTGTACGCGCATACTACTATATTTTCTTTTGTCCCAGTATCAGTAGAGGAGGTGGCAAACTGCATTAGAGACATTAAAAGTATTGCGATGGGATCTGATTGCCTAAATATTAAAATGATAACATTGTGGTGTCCATTTATTCATAATTATTTAACGTATATCATTAATTGTTGTTTAACGGAGAAAATATTTCCGAACAGTTGGAAGCACGCTGTTTATAACCCCAATACCGAAAATTAGTAAACCACTTGTATACTCAGATCTAAGACCAGTCAGCATTTTACCTTTTCAAAAATTCTTGAAAAAATTATGAATAAACATGAATTGCTTCCTGATGTACAATCGGGTTTTAGACCTTTCCACAGTTGTACCACTGCGTTGATGAATGTAACAGATGACACAATTGAGGCAACGGATACTGGAAAATTAACAATTCTTGCACTCCTGGATTACAGTAAAGCGTTCGACTCCATTAATCACGAGTTATTATTTTCAATTCTCCACTGTATCGGCTTTTCTTCAAATGCGTTAGAATTATTTACAAGTTATTTCAATGGACTGACACAAAAAGTAAAAGTTGATGACAACGTTTCCTTGTCAAAATTTCATCAATTCGTCAAATACTGATGGGGCCATAATTATATATAACAGCAATGAGATAACATAAACAAGCAAATAGAACGCTTGAGTAAGAAAGAGATGGCCATACAAAAATATTATATTAGTAGGCTTGTTTAGCTGACAAATGTCATAAATAAATTAAGAGTCACGCCTTCTCGAATATTTGCTACTATGTTTATCTCTTTCTTACTCAAGCAATACGTGTTATCTTCTTGTTCATGTTATCTTATTGCTGTTATACCGGGTGTCCATTCTCAAAGTCGAACATAGGCAATTAACATTAGTGCATTTATTCGTTTTTCATTGAAATAATTCATTTTTCTGTAGATAATTTTAACACACGTTGACAGAAAATACCTGATTTATGCCAACTAATTACCAATTTTTTTGACAAATGGTGTCGAACTTGAAAAGCAAGGCATGGCATATTTAAAAATTCCCAAGTTTTAAATTAGTATTTTAAAATAAAAACCGCATCTTGAATATTATTATTGGTATCATTTGATGCGTAATAATTTTATCTTTCCATTGATACCATTACCTTCCCTGTAAGTTGAATTGGCGAGCAGGAATCGGCAAAAACGTTCAATACAATGTTAATCGCCTATGTTCGACTTTGAGAACGGACACCCGGTATACCGTCTGTCCACAGGAATACGCACCATAGGGATAACCAAATAGAATAGAAAGATCGGCTAACGCTGGAATCGCCGGCACGCTAAAACGTTGATTTCTGGCTTCTGACTCGCCACTGTATGAAACAATGTTGTTATAAATGGTACAAGAAAAGGGACGGTGGTCATAGCACTGGTTGATATTTATATTCTATTAGCATTATCTTATCTCTATGGTGCGTACTCCTGTGGACACACGGTATAATTGTGGCCCCATCGGTTTAGTAAAATTCATATGTATTCTGACGATACGCAGGTTTATTATTCTTTTCATCCCATGTGTTTTGACCGGGCATTGGAGGAAATAACAATAAATTGATTTAAATAACTTGTTTGAAATGTCAACCAAACATGCATTACAACTAAATCCTTCTAAATCTTGTGTACTTCTTTTTGGTAGAAATGCTGATTGAGGGAGTGTAAAACCATTAATTCAATTATCAATTAACGGTTCGAGTATATTGTTGAAAGACAGAGCTAAAAATTTAGGTATGGTCCTAGATAATAGTTTTAGATACAGAACTTATGTAAATAAACGTATCCAAAAAGCTTATCTAAATCTAAAGCTATTATATCCACACAAAAGGTATCTAAGTGAAGCACACAAAAAATTGTTGTACGATGTTTTGGTAGTTTCGCAATTTACATATTGCTCAGAAATATATGCTCCATGTTTAGACTATGATTCTTCTATGCGGATACAAAGAGTTCAAAATTCTTGCTTAAGGTTTATTTACGGCATTCAAAAATGCGACCATATTTCACATAAATTAGTAGAAGCCAATTGGCTAAATATGGGGGACAGGCGGTTGTTACCCACAGCTTCCTTATATCACAAAATAATAATTTATAAAAAACCGCCACACCTATATAACAAAATAGAATTTCGAACTGATGTCCATATTCTAAATTTAAGATTCAAGGGTCTAATTACACAGCTAGAGCAATGTAAAATCTTACCTAGCAATCAATCTGGCTTTCTTCTTGATCATAGTTTAATTTTGCTTGCGGCTGTTCTTTTAGTATTAATATACTAAATAACAAATTAATTCTGGGATTGGACCGTGTCATGATTGAGATCGCAATCCCGGAAGTCGTTTGTTACTTAATGACAATGCCCAAATTGAAAATAAAACTGATGTAGTTTTGCTTTCAGTAGAAAAATTATTTAGCTAAATTGGAGTTTAATTTACGTTACCAGAAGTGCGATAAGATTATTTTGAAATTGGCGCTAGAATAACCAACATCGAAAACAATTTATATAACCGGGTGACGGGTTTCAAAATCGAACATAGCAAAAGCTTTGTATATCAGCAAGTTACGAGAAACATTTAATTTAATTTAAAAAAGTTGTCTGGATCGGAATTTTAAATTTGGTCGGGGGGGGGGGGGGCTGAACATCCTTTAGACATCAATTACGTTAGACATATTTTTCGTTTAGTAAAAATTATAAACTTGCAATGTATGTTATGACAATTTCAGCAGGTAAAGATAAAAAAATCACTTTATGATTGCCCCTCATCCTAATCGCCCTTGAGCACAGTTCGAGTTATAGTAATGATCAGCCCAGGTAGGCAAATTGTTGAGCACAATTCGAGTGTTGAATTATAGGACTAGTGGGTTTGGTGCGCCATTCAGTTACACCGGCCAATTTAACCTCCCTGCCAAATGTCAAGTTTCTAGTACAAGTGGTTACGGCTCTGCGTTGATTAGTCAGGGCTTTTACTTTCTTATATACAGATTGTCTGCAGGTAATAGGGGGACACACGGTAACTAGATACAGATACGGTCAAACTGTCAGACAAACAAACCATCTTTGTATCTATAGTTGCTGTGTGTGCCTAGTACCTGCAGACAATCTGTATATATGTCGGAGGCGTTTCGCATAATCTATGATAATCATTTTGAACATCTAGTAACACACGGTCTAATTTAGGTATTGCAGCAATATCAGATAATCCACTTCCAACAGTATTGATTTTTTTGCCTGACGGATAATTTTTTCAACTGCCTGTTTTGGTCCTTTAATGTGGCCTTTCTTTCTTTATTAATAGTTTCTTCTTGGTTACACAGAAAACAATGCACCTTTACTATTGTCACCACATCCATAACTAGCTATATAAGTATATATTGGCGATACTATCCACTATCACACACTGTTACATCTTCCTCCCGCGCGTGAATTTAATTTATTAAACACACAAGGGACGAAATGAAACTTTTCTCCAGTGATATATACAGGGTGATTCAGAAGTAGTGAATCAAACCTCATGCCAAAAGAAGACAAAAAGTCTATATGAACATATGTACTTAACCAAACGGGTACCTAGATACAGGCTGTTGCTTGTTGCAAAAGCAACATAATTGTTTCCAACTATTAATAATAACAAGGCATATCAAGGGCCGCCAAAACAAAATGTGCGTTAAATCTGACAGATATTCATCAGTAGTACATCATTTGTGTTTTGTAAATGTTCTAATAATCGATTTGTTTTGATTGTTAAACTGTACCTACGTTAATTACTTCAGAAGGGCATGGTGACATGGTGTTCATTTATGGGTATTGTGACGGTAACGCACGTGGTGCAGCTAGAGAATACCGCCAATAGTATATTGTATGTTAAGAGCTGAAAGCAAGCGCACTTTTAGCTCGAAACATACATACTATTTTTTCGACGACTGAGCAGATTATTAAAGGAAAATATCAAATTTCGTTTTATCGCAAAAATTAATTGACAATCAAGTTAACATTACTCGCGCAGTCTATATGACATGTGACGCGATTATTTCCACAAATGACGGGCGTTGTCAAGGAAACATTCGGACGTGGCTACCTATTTTGTTCACGCGGAAACCCAAAACGCTCGGCGAGCGGCAAAAAGATGAAAACGCACGCTCAGCGGCAAATGTCAACTTTCTGTTGTCAAATGACAGTGAGAAAAATCTACTTTCGATGTCAGTCGTCGAAAAATGTATTTAAACATCTATTGCTGCACTTGATATGCCTTATTATTATCAATAATTGGCACAAGGAATCTACCATTTCAGTTTGATTCGCTAATTATGAATCACCCTGTATATATATATATATATATATACGATTTTTTCATCCAACGGATCTATATATGATTTTTTCGTCGAACGGTTCTTCTATAGCGCGAAATTTCAAAAAATTTGCTCTAGGAAATCATTATAGTGACTCTAGATTTCTGTAGTGACATTTTGTCTAATTTCCAAATCAACATAACGTTGTAAAGCTGTGGTGTGATATCCATGGTGACATAGACACAAATGCGGGAGGTAAAAAATATTGGCTTCCGCCGGGATTAATCATAATTGGTTCCGCTGGTTGGAAATTAACAGCTTTGTTTCCTAAAACTAGGGCGCAAAAGCCGACTTTCTATACAGTGTGTAGAAAAATATATTTAAAATTACTTGCAGAAGGACGTAACGTACGGAGGTTGTCCATCATGTTAACTAAATTTAGTGCACATGCCTAGTAGCAGAAAGACATTTTACAAAATGAATGAAATTTAGCCGTCACTTTGCAAAATTTTCAGTGTTTGTTTAAAATGCCGGCGTTTTTCAAAATAACTAGACATTTAGCAAAAAGACGGATTATGGAAAACGCCTTCCACATATTTATTAACAAGACACCCGTTCATCGTACGGGCTAGAAACTTTTTTTCTAAATATTAAATGAAGTCTAGAGTGTCCTCCCTCTCACCCAATACACAAAACCAACAAATGCTGTAAAACAATTGTGGGTAAGAAATAATATTCTTCCGAAAAAGGTTCCTCATCTCTCATTCATATTTCAAGTACACCCTGGAAATGTGTAATTATCGAATGAGCAGAAAGAAAATTTATCAAGGGTGGATTTGGAATGTCAAAATCATGTTTATTATAACACCAGCAAATATGAAGCTGTCATTTGACATTTGTTACAAAGTGAGGCTATGATCTTCTTCTTGCTCTTTTTCTATAGGCTTTAGAAATAATTCCGCTGCATTGATTACGAAAAGTGTTGATCACAGTTATGATCATGCTGCGATATTTGTCACTGTCGGCCACTGTCTATATAACATGTTAGTGACGAAGATTAGGTATAATTTTCTGGTGTTATAACATACAGGACTTCAAAATTCCAAAGGCGTCTATGATGAACTTTATTTTTGCTCATATTATATATAATTGGCGTTGGCCATGTATGGATTGATAAAACTATAGTTGTAGTGTAACAAGGAGAATTAAATAAAGAATATATTGCAATGAACGCAATTTAAGCTACTAATACAGTTGAATTAAAATATTCCATGTAAATGTCATAATTTGAATTTGAAACTGTAATCATATAGTATTAGCCTTGATATAAAATAAAAATAGAAACAAACAATGTAAGATGAAGTGGAAGCACAACAAAGTCTGTTGGTGGTTGGCGTCCCACGAAAAACCAAGCCAAAAATATAAAATAAATACCGATTTTACAAGTAAATGGTACGTTTGATACTAACGCAGTGTCGCGGATAGGCTGCAGGATTTTGAAATAAATTATCATTGGCCCCTCTGCAGATGATATAGGTGTCTAGATGTGAGCATCTGGTTCTGGGTGCTTAATTGGTAATTAGTTAAGAGGTTCAGTTTAAGAAGCGGAAGTCATAGTACGCCAAGGACAGCATCCACCTTCGTGCATCGCAGCGGAGCCCTAACTGTGAACCCAAAAAGCATCACCTTAGCAGCTAGTTTTACGAGCCCAGACATCGAGAAAATCTCTGGTGGGCTAATACAGACCTAAACATCCGTCTACAGAACAGAATTCCAAGGTCAGGAGTACTTTTTCCAGTGATAGAATTCATGTGGCGTCTTTCTGGAGTGTTTTGTTTACAGTAGCTTTGTTTACTTACACTAAATCACATAAGCCACGCATTAATAAGTTATAGCGGATGTAATTGTTATAAACTAAACCTACTAAATGTGTGCCGCATGAGAAATGTTGAGGTTAGGTCACTATAAGTGTTGGCATTAAGATGTTTTCCATGACTTCAAAAATCCTATACAAAGATATTCCATTGGTTAAATGGGTAGCTTGAAAACGAGCGCATTTAACAAAATTATCAGTTGAGTTTTAAAGCTCAAAGAGTGCAGTCGCGCGATAATTGGTGTATTCCAGTTTTATTTACTTAGGCGGTGCCAGTGACCGCGCCGTATTATCGGTCCCAGCGGTTAGTGATAAAACTAACTAAAATTTGCAGCTGCAACCTGATTCAGCAATAAATCGCCAGCAAAAGCGAATATGGTCTTCCCCCCGTTGCACGGGGGGAGTCCACCCTCACAACTAGCAGTAGACCCTGCAGCGCTATCTACACCAATGATAACATCCGACCAGATGTACAACCCAGAGTTACAACAAATGCAAATGCCAGGTAATTCCTATCTACAACCATATCAAACCATGTTTTACTCCGAACCCTATCAACAACCCCAACACCATTCACAAACCCCCACTTATTTATCTCAACCAGAAATAAACAATTCTTGGACCAAAGTTACATATAAAAGAGGCAGAAATTCTCAAGACGATTTAGTACTAAAAACCAAGTATTCTAAAGACAATGAATACTGGCTAAACCCACCCTCCACCTCCAACCGCTACTCATCCCTGGAAGAAAATAAACAGGATGATAACCAAACAAATAAAAATTCCGAAAAAATAACCAACCAACTACAAGTTCCAACCAACTACAAGTTCCGAAAAAACTCCAAAACCACCTCCCATCTTTGTAACTGGTTGTGAAAGTATCGCACCCCTTATTAATCTTCTAAACCAAATAGCAAACTAGCAATACGAAATTAAAGCTCTCGCTGGAAATCAGGTAAAAGTACAACCTAAAACTGTTGAATACTATGGAGTTATAACAAAAACCCTAAACGAAAAGAAGACTGAATTTCATACATACAAATGAAAAGAAGAACGAGCATACAAGGTAGTATTAAAAAACATGCACCACTCTATCAACACTCAAGATATCAAAAGTGAAATCGAGAAACTAGGGCACACGGTTACGAATATTTGGAATGTCAAACAATATCAAACAAAATTACCACTTCCAATGTTCTTTGTTGATTTGAAACCTGCAGCCAATAATAAAGACATTTATAATGTCGAGTACATACAACAATGTAAAATTAAATTTGAACCGCCTAAAGTCAAAAGAGAGATCGTTCAATGCTCAAAATGTCAAAGATATGGACACACAAAAAATGTCTGTCATTTAACACCTAGATGGGTAAAAATGCACAGGCGATCATTCTACAGACAAGTGTGAACGCAAGAAAAGATCTAAAGATGTACGATGTGTCCTGTGCGGAGGTAATCACCCTGCGAATTTCAAGGATGCATGATCTATAAAGAACTTCAAAAGACCAAAGCAGTATACTCCTCCTGCACCAATCATACGCCACCAACAGGTTCAACCAGGACTCTCATACGCTCAAGTAAGCAATGGAAACCAACAACCCTCATTCGCCTCCAGCAATACAGTGCATCAATCCAATGACTTGCAAGACCTAAAAAACATGATGAAAAACATGTTCGAACAAATAGGAACATTACTAAACCTCCTAACAACAGTGCTGAGCAAACTCAAATAATGGATAAAACTTAAAACTCGCGTTATTTAAAAATTCCTAACTACTCTATTTTACAATTTACAATACTAATCACCCAGCAGGAACTGCCCGAGGTGGAACCGCTATAATTATCAGAAACTCAATAAACACACCAATTAAGCAGCTACAACAAACCTTTCCTTCAAACAACCAGTGTATCCATAGAGGACTCAGTCAGCTCGTTAACAATTGCAGCTGTGTATTTCCCTCCTAGATTCTCAGTAAAACAGGACCAATTCGAGATTTCTATAGTACTTAGGACGACGGTTTATTGCAGGAGGAGATTACAACGCTAAGCATACTGATTGGGGATCCCGACTTATAACACCCAAAGGACGCGAGCTACTTTAAAACTATAGAAAGCAACCACTTGAAACATGTCTCTACAGAGAACCCACTTACTGGCCAACTGACAGGAACAAACAGCCTGATCTTGTTGATTTCTGCGTCACAAAAGGAATTCCTCAACACCTCTTTACTGCTCAGTTCGTGTTTCGACCTATCCTCGTATCATTCTCCGGTATTAATCTCACTGTCGACAAAAGGATTAAGTAGAGAAAAACAACCAAGTTTAAGTACTAAACGCACAAAATTGGGATTACTTCCGAACCCTAGTAAATCAGAAACTAACATTAAACGTACCTCTCAAAACTGAAGGAGACATCGAATCCGCTGTCAAGTTCTTCAACGACACCATACAGTGGGCGGCATGGAATTCAACACCTGAACAACCAATAGTTACCACAGCTTATGACTGGCCCATATTAATTAACAAAAAATCCTTGAAAGCGAAAACTTCGCAGGCAATGGCACAGGCTGAGGACACCTGAAAGCAAACGTTCATTTAATGCAGCCACACAAGAATTAAAAGAACTTCTGAACAAAAACAAAAATGAATGTATTCAAACATTTTAGAAGGACTAACGGCTACTGAAGCTACAGACTTCTCGCTTTGGAGGACGACCAAAAATTGAAGCAGGTTACACGTTCAGTGCCCAGGACGTTAATTAACGTCTTTGGCGCTCCCGCTAGGCGCCCAAGACGTACTTCTACGTCCAATTCTCATGGCGCTTCAAACTGATGCTGTTTGTGGGCGTTTCTTTGTCGTCAGTAATATTGGAGGGGCGTGTGTAAGGACTCTATTTTCATTCAGTTTGGATCTTCCGAGCACTTCCAAAGCGGGTTCGTCGCCTGCTCCCGCACGCCTAAAAGGTGTGTACATGATTTTCTATGTAATTGCTGGTGTAAATAAACTGTAGTAATTTTGAATTCTACTGAAAATTATGTAGGGTAACTATTTTGTTTTATAAACGATGTCCTATAGCAAAATTTTTGTAACATATGTGGTTTAATGAAATAAGTATATACTACGGTTTTATTAGCAAGTGACCATAGTCTTTTAAAATGTTATGTATTTTTATAGATAGGTAACTTGGTTTTAGATTTACCAATAAAAATGCTTACTCTAGAGGAGGGCATGGAACTGGCATTTGCTGGCGAGTTAACTTCAGACGAAGAGTGGATAGAAGATTCAGACGACGGTTGGGAGACTGATGAGGAAAATACGGACGCGGAAAGTTCTGACACGGTAAATGGTGGTTCGGACAAGCTGACACGGAAAATGCTGATGTTGATGATGAATTTACTATGGTAAATAACATTGCTGAGTTGCGAAACATTCCATTTACTGGAATCTCCATTCCGCTTGAAATTAACAACATAAATGACCGTCCGGAATATGTTAACATGTTCGCGACTTCGGTATTTTATAACTTAATTGTAACCCAAACGAATAAATATGCGGAAGAACTTTTTCTGAGGGGTGTGGGGAATTTTCTCGACAAACGCGCTGGTATGATGTTACAGTTGATGATTCAAAGTATTGCTGTCCATTCAGGCACCATCAGGATGACGCGAATTGAAGACTATTGGAAAACACATTTTCTTTTCAATATTCCCGTTTTTAGGGAACACATGTCCCGCAACATATTTCAGTCTATTCTAAGGTCTTTGCATTTTTCTGAAAATCCTGCAGAGGGGGGTCCGGTACCGAATGATAGACTATACAAGATACGTCCCATATTAGATTATTTCAATAATCGAATGAACGAGATTTACAATCCTGGCAAAATGGCGATAGACGAATCTATGGTACTTTGGCGGGAAGACTTGTTTTTCGCCAATATATTAAAAATAAGGGACATAAATACGGCGTGAAGCTTTATATGTTATGTGAACCGAATGGATTGGTTTTAAAAATTTTGGGAAAGGTCATTCATCAAAAGTTGTTCGTAAGTTTGTTGGAAGGAAAATTAAATAAGGGACACGCGATTTATGTAGATAATTTCTACAGTGACATAACATTAGCACAGGAATTGCTAGCGAGAGACACGTATATAACGGGGACTTTAAGGAAAAATCGAAAACATATTCCTAGAGATTTAATGCGGATGAAAGTTGGTAAGGAAAAATGGTTTCAAAATGTTTGAATGGAGTAAATATAGACCGATAAACGAGAAATTCTCATGATTTCCACAGAACATGCAGGGGAGAAGAAGCTGTAAATAGAAGAGGCCAGAAAAAACTAAAACCACAGTCTGTCATCGAGTACAATAAGTATATGAGCGGGGTAGATATGATAGACCAAATGTTATCATACTATCCCTGCGAAAGAAAAACTTTGAGATGGAATTTGAAACTAGAAATTCATCTGATCCAAATAATGTAATTAATTCTTTCTTCTTGTACCACAAATACTCCACAGAAAAATTACCATTATATGAGTACAGATTAAAGATAATCGAGTACTTGCTCTCGCGTAAGAGAATAAAAGAAACCCAAAGGGAAGTTCCAGAGTAAAGATGCAAGGGGATATTCCACTTTGCCCAGAAAACAAAGTGCGCCGGAAAAACAAAGTCAGTGCAAAGAAAATGCAAGTATTGCACTTCCAAAGGAAAAAGGAAGGATACAGTATACTTCTATAGGGGATGTCCAGAGCAGCCTCCTTTATGACTCGACTGCTTTCCCTTATATCGCGAAGGTATATTATAGACTTCAAAATTTCGACGAAGGTGCTTTTTTGTACTACTTATAGAATTTAAATTTATTTATAATCCTTTTTATATTGTTGTTCCTACTACGTAAATCTTTAGTTACCATTATTGTATGAAATAGAGGATAGAAACAAATAAATATCTTTTTCCTAAAATGCAATTTCGATTAATCCAGTAACGTATATAATAGAAAAAATATATTGCAAACCAAAATGTAAAAAGATAAATAATTACTATGTCATTATATAACTATCAAGCACGTATTAGCAGGCCACGACGGCCCATGTCAGAAGCCCAAGACGTACATTTACTTCACGTACCAATCTCAAACGCCCGTGACGTGCAATGACGTCCTGCACACAGTGCATTCACCTGCAGCGCGGCCTTGCGCGTTAACCACGTATACAGGATTGGCAGTGAACGTGTTAAAAAGATTCTCCACCCATCAGGACAGCCCAAGGAACGTGGGCCAGAACTGACTCCGAAAAGCGCGTGTCTTTGCAAATTATCTACAAAATGTTTTTAAACCACATCAATCACAAATTAATCCGGAAGAAGAAGCTGAACTTATTCAACAGTTGGAGTCCCCTTATTAGCTAGAATTACCAGTTAAGCGACTCAAAATCACTGACGTCGAAGGAGTAAAAAAGCACCAGGGTATGAACTGATTACTGGTAAAATCCTAAAAGACTGCCTACCATTGGAACTAAATACCTTACTCAGCTGTTCAACGCAGTTTCACACACAGGGTACTTCCCAGATCAGTGGAAAGTGGTACAGGTTATCTTAATATTAAAACCAGGGAAACCTCGTAATGAGCCAACGTCCTATCGGCCAATAAGCCTCCTACCAATTGTATCGAAAGTTTTTGAAAAGCTTTTACTAAACAGGCTCATACAAATCTTATAAAATAACGAGCTGATACCCAATCACCAGTTTGGATTCAGGCGGATGCACTCCACTGTAGAACAAATACACCGTGTTGTCCAAAAGATCAACGACACATTCAAAGACAAAGAATACTGCTCCGCAGCATTCTTGGACATCACACAGGCCTTCGACAAAGTCTGGCACACAGGACTTCTCTACAAGTTGCGGCTATCCCTCCCTCTTAATTATTTCCTTATTCTTAAATCCTACCTAAATAATCGATCCTTCCTGGTAAAGTTTGTAACTGAGTATACGGAACTGTTTCCAATCACCGCCGGTGTACCTCAAGGAAGTGTCCTCGGGCCACTATTATATCTCATCTACACTGCTGACCTACCAACTACACCAGACACTCTGACAGCAACCTTTGCTGACGACATATAACCTTCACCACTCGTAGAGCCACCTGCCCTCCAGTTTATTAAAAATAACAATCAACTTCCTCAACTAGAAGAAGTTAAATACCTTGGCTTACATCTCGACAGAAGACTTACATGGCGCAAACATATCTTCGCAAAACGGAAACAACTAGGATTAACCCTCACTAAGGTGTACTGGTTACTTGGATACAAATCTAAACTCTCCCTAGACAACAAACTCCTGGTCTACAAAACGATAATCAAGCCAATTTGGTCTTATGGTGTCCAGCTCTGGGGGACTGCGTCCACCTCCAGTATTGAAATTCTAGAACTCTTCCAAAGTAAGGTGCTGCGCATGATAGCGAACGCGCCCAGGTTTGTGCCAAATACGATCATTCTAAGGAATCTTCGTATCCCCACAGTCAAAGAAGAAATTCGCCGCTTCAGCTCCCAATATAGTACTCGACTTAAGAGCCCATCCTAACACTCTCGCAACAGATCTTATGGATCAACCCAATAATAACAGACGGCTACACCAACATGTGCCAAACGATCTGCCAACAAGATTTTAAATATCTAGTTATTTTAAGTTTAGTTTAAGTTGTAGTTTGTAAGGCTTTTCCCATTGTCACATAAGGCGTATGAGCCTATTTGTAATAGAAGTATGCTATTGAGCATGCTTCTGCATGTCTATTATATTATCACACGAATTTGCTGAATGTACTTGTACAGTTGCAAATAAATGGGATATTACAAAAAATAAAATTATAACATTTATGCAATTATGCCAGTATATTACAGCATAAACTTACATATCAAATAACCAATGGGCAGGATGTACAAACCCAACCCATGAGATAAGCGTATATTAATAAATAACAAATATTGTTAAAAATTTAAAACTATTTGGCTTTTCATTCTTGATAAGTATTTTAGGAGATTATTAAGTCAAAATGTTATTAATTAAGCATGATTTTTGATAATAAATAAAAATAATTTTGCCGTAAACATACTTTAATATTAAATTTAAATATTTAATTATAGTTTTACTAGCTTCTTCAGGCATTTAATAACATTCTAAATATAGCGAACAAATATGATTTTCCTTTAACTTGTATACTTACAATAATGAGTAGTTTAAGTTTAATATTAAAAATTAATCAAATTAATGGGGTTATTCATGATAATTCATTATTTTAAAACAATTAAACAAGCGCTTTAGCATTCTGAAAGCGGAAACGTAAAATTAATTGATAAGAGCATGCAAGGCTATTCACATATTTTTATCAACAATGCGCAAAACTGTAGAAAATTTGGAGCTTGCATATTACATAGGCAGCGTAGTATTAAGTTCAAATTTGACTTTAATTAAATTATTGGTTTGAAATAGCATAGCATAGAAATAAATATGAATAAAGTATTTCTTTCAGGTAAAAAGTTTATTTAAATAAATGATGATAAATAGAACTGTGGTTATCTACATCAGTTCTATAATTAATTGCAATTGGAGACCAGGATTCTTTTACCCAGCTGGAGGAGGCCCCCCTATTCGATCTTTTGCCAGGGTTCTGCCACAACAGTAAAACAACACCTCGACGTCCAACGAAAACGTGTATTTCCCAACCCGTTTTACAAAATGGATCGCACACAACCTGAAAATGGTTTCTACAAATTTGTCAATGCCAAGTATGGAACCCACCAGGAGGAGCTTTTTCGTAGATTAAGTAACATTAATAACTTGATTGTAAAGGTAAGCGAACGAAATTTTTTCCTTAAAACTTGTAAAAAATACTTTTTAATCCCAAAATGTTTACAACCTAAAAATTCACATCATATTTCGAAGTACTAATCATAAACAACAATTTTTAGAATTTCAGAATCAAACTGCTATGAAAACATTGATTGATTGATTGATTGATTAAAGCAGGGATTTAGATGGGTTAGTAGTGAGCCCAGTTTTGCACTTCGACTCTGTGGTCTTTTGTGCCCCCCCTGACCCTATTAAAATAGATCTGCACCTTCAACGAGTTGTAGGAGGTGTTTTACGAGGTGCTCGTGTGTGAGAGCTGCTCCGTGTGGAGTTCCCCCGAAAAGTTGCTGTCTTTTGCGGAGTAACGCTGGACAGTCGAAGATTATGTGTGAGGCTGTCTCCTCCTCTTCCTGACATAATCTACAGAGTATGTCCCCTCTGTATATGCCTATTTTGTGTAGGTGTTTTCTCAGGTGGCAGTGTCCTGTGACTAGTCCTACCAGCCGTCTGATCTGAGTTCGTCCTAGATGGAGTACATCGGTTGTTAGTCTGCGAGAAGGCGTTCTAATTATTTCCTTCCCCAGTGTTTGTCCCTGTGTGGCATCCCAGCGAGAAGCGTGTTGTCTAACGGTCCATTTTTCTATCGCTGTTCGGATGCTTTGTTTGGGTATACCAAATACAGGTTCTGGGCCTATAAATGGGGTAGATGCACCAGCTTTTGCGAGGGCGTCTGCCGCTTCGTTTCCCTCTATCCCTGTGTGCCCTGGCACCCAAATGAGCTGAACAGTGTTCTTTTCAGCTAGGAGTGTCAGGTGATTTAAGCATTCTCTTGTTAGCACAGAGCTTACACGAGGTGATTCAAGCGCTTTCAGTGCCGCTTGACTGTCAGAAAGTATGCTTATGCGTTGTTGGGAATACCCGCGTTTTGCATTTTCCTGGACGCATTGCATTATAGCAAAGATTTCAGCTTGAAAGACTGTGGCTTTGGTCCCAAGAGATACACTAATGTCCTCTTTTGGTCTTACGCCATGTATTCCAGCACCCGTGCCCTCTGCTGTTCGGGATCCATCTGTGTACCAGACTAGCCCATTTGGCAGGTGGGTTGAGGTTTCTTGGGTCCAGTCATTGCGATCGTACCTCACAGTGAAAGGTTTGTCAAAGGAATACTCTGGAAGGCTGTAGTCTGAGCCCATTTTTAAGATGGGGTTACCTTCGCCCACTTCCTGTATCCGTTTGTGTCCGCACCGTTCCTGGTTGGTGTTCCAGTTTCCGGTGGTTTTCATTCTGTATGCTCCAATCTGGGCTTCCCCTTTTAGATATATGTCTAGAGGTGTTAGTCCCAAGAGAGCTTCCATAGATGCTGTTGGAGTGCTATTCATAACTCCACAGATGCACAAACAGGCCAGTCTCTGTATCCTGGATAGTTTTTTAATTGCTGTTTTTTGTTCTACCTTTGGCCACCATACCAAGGTGCCATAGGATATCACGGGTCTGACTACTGTTATGTAGTACCAATGAACCATCATTGGTTTCAGTCCCCATGTTTTACCAAACATGCGTCTACCCATCATGAGGGCCATTTTTGCTTTGTTTGCTATTTTGTCTAGGTGTGCATTCCAGTTTAGTTTTGCATCTAGGGTAATACCCAGATATTTAACTTCCTGGCTAACCTGAATTCTTTCACCAAAGATTGTAAGGTTGTTGAAGGCCTCTACATTTCTTTTCTTAGTGAAAGGTATTATAGATGTTTTGCTAGGGTTTACCTTGAGGTTTTCCCTATTGCACCATGCCTGAGTGATGTTCAGTGCCCTTTGCATGAGAGCTGCAATGATGGTTGGATACTTGCCCCTTATGAGAATGACTATGTCATCTGCATAACCTTGGGTGTAGAACCCTTCGTCATTGAGTGTCTGCAGGAGATCGTTCACTACCATGTTCCACAGTAGTGGGGATAGTACACCCCCTTGTGGACAACCTCTGACAGCACGTGCCTTGAGGGATTCTTCTCCCAAATCGGCCTGTATCTGGCGTCCCTCTAACATGGTTTTTATCCATCTGTTTGTGATGTCGTCCACGCCATGTCTTAGGGTTGCAGTCATTATTGATTCGAAGGAGGTATTATCAAATGCTCCCTCTATGTCCAGGAAAGCAGCTAGGGCTACTTCCTTGTTGGTTATCGACATTTCTACCCTACTGAGTAGGTTGTGAAGTGCCGATTCACATGATTTTCCTGGTTGATATGCATATTGGCTACGATGTATGGGATTGTCTTTCAAGACCCCATCTCGTATGTGCCTGTCTACCAGTTTTTCCATAGTCTTTAGACAGAAAGACATTAGGCTAATCGGTCTATATGCCTTTGGCAGGGTGTACGATGCTCGCCCTGGTTTGGGAATGAAGACGACCTTGATCGGTCTCCACGCCAGTGGCAAGTAGTTTCCCGCTAGGCATAGGCGAAAGATCTTAATTAGGATCGGTACCAGAAGGTCTATTCCCCGCTGCAGTAGAGCGGGGAAGATTCCATCTGGTCCGGGTGATTTATAAGGTGAGAAGGATTTTACAGCCCACTGTACCTTGCTGTGACTGATCACTTCCCTAGCTACCTTCCACTCGTCTCTCGCGGGCCTTTTTGAGAAGTTGCTAGGGACTGGCTGTGATGTTATGTTAGCCTGATCAGCCATCAGTGCTCCTGGAAAGTGTGCTTGAATTAGCATTTCCAGGGTTTCCCTTTCACTAGTTGTGTATTCCTGTGTCGGTTTTAGCATGTTCCCGACTGGATTTAAAGGGTCTTTTGACAGAACTTTGTGGAGGCGTGCTGTTTCTGTGGTGCCTTCAATGTCCCCACAGAAGCTCCTCCATGAGTCTGTTTTTGCTTTTCTCAGAGCTTTGTTATATTCGGTTAGAGCCTGGGCGTGTTGGCCCCACTCTCCGTTCCTTTTTGCTCTGTTAAAGAGTTTTCGTGCTCTTTTCCTCAGGTTGGCCAGGTGTTCATTCCACCATATGACCTTCCTGTTGGTCTGTCTCTTTCTCAATGGACAGTTGTTTTCATATGAGGTTAGTATGGCGTCATTCATTTGGTCCACAATTACCTCAATGTCTGCTGGCGTATGGATATGGGTTTTAACATCGGATAACTTGCTAAGAAGTTCCTCCCTGTATGCAGCCCAATCAGTTTTCCTGGGATTTCGATAGGTTATAGTTGCCTTTTCAAAATCTGCCAGGAAGTACTCAATGTGTCTATGATCAGACAGTGATGGTTCGTTAGATACGCGCCATTGTATTACTCTGTCCTGCAGTCCAGCCGTGGACAGAGTTATGTCAATGACTTCTTGCCGACGTCGAGTTACAAAAGTGGGCTCACTACCTCGGTTAAGTATTTGTAAGTTATTACTTACCAAATATTCCAGGAGATCGGTTCCTCTCTGGTTTGTGTCCGTGCTGCCCCATGCAGTGTTGTGCGCATTGGCATCGCAGCCTGCTAAGAACTGGAGGCGGTTGGCCTCGCAGAACGTTACAGTTTCCATCAACTCTGTGCTTGGTGGAGGGTTGATGGCATCGTAGGGAAGGTATACGGAGGATATCACTACCTGCCTCTCGTTGCCCTCCCTAATTTGTTTCAGTTTAATGGTTGTTAGATCCCTAAAACATAAGTTGTACAGAGCCATGTATTTTACCCCCCTTCTTACATAAATACATGTCCTGGGTATATCAGAGGATTTATCGTATATTAACTCACCTCTGGCTTGTCCGAGTCCCATTATTTGGCCCCTTACTATCCATGGTTCTTGGATGAGGGCCACATCAATGTCCTCGGTTTGTAACCGGCTGCATAATACAGCCGTGGCTCCCCTACTGTGTTGGAGGTTTACTTGCAGTAGCCTCAGGACACTTGCTGGTGCTGGCGCCATCTTGTCCGTCAGGGGTAGGTACAGATAAACATCTGAATGTTGCTCTGCCTAGGCCTAAACATGGCTTCATGTTCAGGTTACGGAGAGTGGTTAGGGATGCCTCGTCGATCAACATGATCAGTGTCCTGCCTTTAGGCTCCGATACACTGTTGATGACTCGCCAGTCCTCTGTCTTCAGCCCCTTGTTCTGGGTCTTAAGGAGATCAAGGATATCCTTCTGCGGTTTGGTACTAAAGGGTTTGGGAGCCCACATAAGTACTTTGGCCGCATTCAGGATCTCCTTGGCTGGTCCTACTCTGAGCCTAGCTCCCTCCCACAGCTGGAGGTTTGGAGTCGTGGTTGTCAGCCATGACTTCGTTTCCTCGCTCTTGCAGGAGAGGATGACTGCACCTTTTTCAAAGTAGCAGCTGTTGAACTGTGGTCCTGTTCCTTCCCCTCCGGGTTGGATTTGTCCCAACAGTGCGGACTGAATTTCTTCGGCTTGTTCCTCCGTCAGGCGTGTCTCTGGGAAGTCCTGAGGAGCTATAGCCATTTTTAATCCTTTAAGGGCTTCCTTAAAGGTTTCTTTCCTCACTGCATTATCATCAGTGCAGGACTTTTTTGCAGTTGTCGCGGTTTGGGAGTTTGGTGTGCTCCCGTCGGACCTCTGCCTCTTTTTAGAAAGTGTAGTAGCCGGTACGCCTGAGCCGCCAGCTATTTCTCCTTTCTTAGAAGGTGTAGTAGCCGGTACGCCTGAGCCGCCAGCTGTTTCACCTTTCTTAACACTGCCGGTGGGAGCGTGTGAGCTCTCGTCACGGTTTGTGTTAGGTTTCTTGGGGTTCTTTCTCCTATGGCGTATGGGTTCGCCAAGAGCTTTGGCCCTCTCGATTGCGGCTTTCCGTCTCTGTGCTCCAGAAAGCCGTTGCAGTGACACCTTTTCGATTTTGGAGGTTAGGGTATCAGCCTCCAAATCGACGGTGGTTCCCTCCTCAGTTATGGTTTTTTCAGCCACATCTGATTTGGGTGATTTCAACAGGGCTTCTTCATCCCCGCTGGAAAGGTTAGGTAATATGTCTTCGTTATCCATATTGTTCCCACGAGTATGGGGGAAAGGGTTTCGACACGCACGGAGCCCCCTGCATACGTGAAGGGCTAAATACAACGGGGTGCGCCAGGTGCCCCGAGGTTGGTCGCTAGGGACCAGGTTGCCTCCTGGCCATGCATCCCTTCGGCGCGCACCGTACCTTGGGATTAGGGGGGTTTTTATAGTGGGGCCCCATCCACACAAACCAGGCGGTTAAGCCCAGTTCCCCGTGCCCCAGGTTGACACTACCCTGAGCGCCGAAGGCCACTCAGGGGTCGTTGCATCAAACACTGGTGGTTTACGGTATGCGAGTTGGTCTGCGACAGCTGTGCTGCTGACCAGTCATTCCCGTAAAGGGTCGTGGCCGTTCCCCTATCCGCCACCTGGGGACGCACCCGGTCGGCGCTCAACCGACATGGCAATTAAGCCATGCTCTCGGGTTATAACGTAGAAGTAAATTAGTTGAATGCTGTCAAAGCCAGCTGTTGTTACCAACTTCACTGGTTCGGCATCGGTTTAATTTGGTAACAATCAACTAAAGCCAGTGAAGTTTTGTAAACGAGTGATTTTTTACGATTATTATAGTAAACTAGCAAGATGCCCGTTCTTCGTACGGACTACAGATATTTGTTTCTTCTTCTAAATCTTAAATTAATTCTGGAGTCTCCCCCCCCCCCCTCACTCAATACGCTAAACTAACAAAGGCTGCAAAACAATATTCTTCCGAAAAAAGTTCTCCTTAACTCTTTTATTCTTCACTTATCCCTTGGAAATATGTATGTAATTGTCGTTATCCTTGTATAGATTGCTAAAACTATAGTATAACAATGAGATAACCTCGCAAATACATGTCCTTATTAGATGTTGTATTCATAAATTATAGCAGGATACCCGTTTCCACCACTTGGGGATATAATTTCAGAAATTCTCCTATTTTATTTTAAGAGATTATGAGAAATTCGTGAAAACATAGTTTACCCCTTTTCGCCCCTTAGGGGTAAAATTTCGAAAAACCCTTTCAGCCCCTTTTATCCTGAAATGAACCGAGAGGGAACAAATTAATAATTTTAACCTCTACCTCTTTTCAGTTTTTCCTTTTTACGGCTTTAGGGGTGAAATTTAAAAAAACCCTAAAACCCCTTTTCTAATGATTTGAAAAACACATCTATATGACAAAAAAGAATGCTCTAGCTCCACAAACACAGGAGATACAAGGGGCTCTATAATTCACCCCAAATGCAGATTAGTATCTTTAAGGGTTGATTAGTGCAAAATCCTGAAATGTGTTTTTAGACATTTGCCTTGGATACATATGCAAGCAATCACCAAGTCGATATCTTATCGCGTCTAAGAGATATTGAGAAATTCGTGAAAACACAGTTTACCCAGCTTCGCCCTCGTAGGGGTAATTTTTTAAAATTTCGTAAACCGCTTTTTAAATATAAAAACACATCTATATACCAACAAAAGAATATTCTAACTCAAGAAACAGAGGAGATACGAAGGGTTCTTTATTTCACCCCGTATCCATATTTGCACCTTTAGGGGTTCATTAGGGTAAAATCCTGAAATAGGTTTCTAGGCGTTTTCATTGAAAATTTTTGCAAGTAAACACGGAGTCAATATCTTATCGGGTGTAAGAGATATTGTGGAATTCGTGAAAACACATTTTACCCCTTTTCATCCCCTTAGGGGTAGAATTTAAAAAATCCCTTCTTAGTACTACCTTACGTAACAAATTGAACCTTTCACCAAAATTTCAAGTTTGTAGTACCAGTGGTTACGGCTCTGCGTTGATTAGTCAGGGTTGTGACTTTCCTTTATATATGTATAGATTATAATGACTTGAAGTAATCTTAAAAACAAGGTTCGACGAAGTACAAGATTTCTATATCGGTGAGGAGCGTAAGATCGACTTACTGCGATTACACGTACGCTCGAATAAGAGTAAAACTATTTCTGACCTATACCATTTGCTGGTCGCTGTTACCAGGAGGTTGAAGGATCCTCGCACGATCCAGCCAAGGGATGCAGGAAGGCAGAATAGATGCAGTACAATGTAGTGGCAGAGGTTTTCCCTAACGTGCTTTTCCTATTGCTTCACTAACCTGCAGATCACGTTCTTGAAAAATTCTGTGGCCTACCGACTTGAAAATGCGTTACTTTAATGTGGAGTTCTTTAATAATGGCGTGAATAGTTCCAAACTAATACTCATAAAGTTTACAATAGCTTTTGCTAGCGCCTACCTTCAAGCAACGCATTTGTACACACTTTACAGTGGTTGCAGTTTTAACAATGTAACGTTTCGCTCCTATTTTAAATGCGAATTAATCATAATGCAATATTACGAGTTATGTGTATTTGAAATTTCGCATTTCAACTTTATAAAATCTTAATCCCGCCCGAAACTGAAGTTCGCTGTTATGCGCAAACGCAACGAGGAAGTGTTCTTCTCGCACTTCTACTCCCACCCTGATGCCAGAGAGGGCACTCGAGAAGACTATAAAATCAAATTATTCCGCCGAACTCGAAGGGAATTATTCCAGGAAAGCGAACTTTGGTTCTCCAACCTGACCTGCGGTTTCAGCTGGGGGAGAGCTCCGCTCCTGCCCCAGCTGGGCCACCAGAATTGTACCAAAATTATTCGAGGAGATCTCTATTCATCCCGAAGGATAACCATTAGTTAACCCGTCCCGCTGTCTAAAAATAATTATCCGTCTCGTGGATAAATTTAAGTTAGGTAAATAGTCACCAACTTTTCAATAATCTCGTAATTGAAAGCGACGTGTACCTGGAGATCGGGGCACGTCGGTCTAGTTAATTCAGAGTCACAAAACCCCCATAATTTTGTAATTGAAAGCGACGTATATCTGAAGATCGGGGCCCTTCGTTTCTAGTAAATTCAGAGTCACAAAACCCCCATAATTTCGGAATTGAAAACGACGTATACTTGGAGGTCGAGGCCCGTCATTCTAACCAATTCAGCTTTACGAAACCCCCATACATTCTTAGCTGAAAGCAACGCATACCTGGGATTCAGGTTCGTTGTGTTTTTGGCAAACTCCTAGCCACGAAACCCCCCGTAACTTTGTAACTGTCACCAGCGGGTGCCTGGAAGTCGGCGCCGTAGGTGAACAGCACTAAAACTTCCCAGAAACCGAACTACGTTGTGTAGTAAAGAATTTTCCTGAGCGTGCAGGCTCCGTTGTAATTCCACAGCTCGGCAGCGCCAAATTATTTTGGTCAAAACGCGGTCTGCACTTCTAGGCATAATAAGCGATTTCGCCGGGCCTAAAAATAACCTTCCTTGAGTAGACATTTTCGTCCTTGTCACGCGCCGTCTCCCAATATCAACAAGGAGATAACCTCTCACTGCCCGCTGCTATCAGTACCCGAATTCCACAACTCGGCACGTGGGGAACGCTTCGCTTTCACAAAAAGGTAACTTAAGGTGGTATATAAATATTTATTTGGTTTCATTAAATAACGCAACTGATAGCACCAAGTATTCATTGCTCTTGTTTTGACGTTTGAAGTAACCATCTTTTAATTTCGCAGTTCTACCAACAGCCGTCAATGACTCTGGACATTCCAGTGGAGAACCGAATCCGCGCCTGCAATTTGGGTGGTCTAGCCGTAAGTGGATTGTAATAAGAATTTATTTTGTATAATTATATGATTATATATAATTTACATGCTTATTTAGTTTTATCTTTAATACCTGAACTGTACGTGTCTTACATAGTGGTGAATAAATGTAATTTATGTTAAACTGTAATCGTTAAATCAGTCAAGGTAAAATTAAGTCGAACCTGGACCCAATTTGGAGCAGCCAATTATTTGGGCAATATTAATTAGTGCTACTATTGAATAAATACACCGGGGAGCATTGCAACAACATGCGTTTGTCTAGAACGTAGCATGTTTTTGTACATTTCTTACCTTCCAAAATTTCTTCTTGCCATTCCACAACTGTCGTTTTTAAATACCCAGTTTCTCCAAAAACACCAAGCATGTTCGTATGAATTTCTTGAGGAGAAATTCCTTTAGGCAGTTAAAAATTGGATCACAACGAGTTGATATTGTGAGAATGGACTTTTTATTGTAAAAGACAGTAGAATGCAATATAATTGTAAGTTATTTGTGAGGTTATATATATGAAACAAGAACAAGTTAATAGTTAGCCAGCATTCACTTGTCTTGCCATTTTGCTCTGCTCATTATAAAGGACCTTCTCAATTTAAATACACTTTTATAGACGGCAGTGATATCAATACCAACCTGATATATTTGAAATAAAAACAATTGTTTTTAATTTTAATTACGTTTTGATTAATTGCAGTATAACTGCGTTACTTAATTAAAATATTTTTTCAAGTTTGCAACTGACACTAAAACGCAGTATTTACTAACACGAATAACTAATATTTCCCACACTACATTGGACTATTCGAGAACCTGTATTAAATAAATAATTACCTTGACAAATGCGAGTGTAATACATTAAAATTAATTTGTACATGCTTCCTGTAATTATACACCGTGCATATATTTATGAAATTATTGAACTTTATTACGATGGACAAATAAATGGAAATTAATAATCCAGAAATATTCGATTTCGAATTAGTTCGTGCAGTCGTGTAATAAGGGCAGTAATAATTAGAATTTTAATGGCAACGCACGGCTCTATTATAGTTTATGTTCGCATTTGCCTTTAGTAATCACCGCTGCACGCTATTGTTGGAAAATCGTAATTGCTCAGATAAAGATTAACAGATCTGTTATATCAGTGGGGCGGTTCAATTCATTAGTCTTCCACGTTTAATATCTTTTATTAAAAATTTTTAAAAGCTTATATTGCTTCAACAGGAATAATATATTCTACGGAGTTGTATATAATAATTTTATTTAAAATTTGACCATTCAACTCAATTGTCGAAAGTAAGTCAGTAAACGATTTATCTCACGATACACCATTTTATTATCATTAAAAACAACCGCCCTTAAAAAAACATGAAAACTACATAATCTCCAGACTTAGCTTTACACTAAAAATAAGTCAAACAGGATCGTTTGAAGTAACAATAATTACATTTCGACAATTAGACTGTTCAGAGAAAGCGCGTGGCTGGCTGGTAAATCGTTTGCATTTCTAGTTCCGACCACCATACTAACACCTTTAGTGATCGTGACCCATGTGAAAGGGGAGGATTCTTCGCAAAAAGCACAATGAAATTACAAATTTTGAGCAGACGTATAGATCGACACCCCAACATCAAGCTCGTCTTTTACAGATGGATCATAAAACAACCAAACCAGCTTTGGCGATGTGTTAACATATCCCACACGAAAATAGAGAGGGTTCAATCTAAAATATTATAGATGATACTGGTTGATCAGTAGGAGGGGATGGCGTAGATTGAAACGAAAGGACGTTCGCTCGAGATAGTCAAAAGACGTGTACCTTGAAAAATGCGGAAATCAATCCTTTAGGACGTTACCTGATGGGCAAGATGAAAGTGATGGGTGTTTCACCATGAAAACCTCCTCGATGATAGGAAATATGGTGCTTAGTCTCAGCTGTAGCTTACCTTGCGAGATCTCGAAATAGTTTATTTGACTCCAAAATACGCACTGCACTGCACTGCACAAATAAAAATCATGCAGTAAATATAAGAAATTACTTACTTATTTATCCAAATCCTCTTCTACCGTTAGGTGTAGAGGTGAATGTAAGAACTATATCTGTTAAGTGTTTCATAAATTTTGCCGCTTTGCTTGTAGTTGTGCGTTGTACTATGCGCATTTCAGCACTCCTTGGAGCGCGACTGCCCTTCACTTACCCTCCGACAGTCGACCAGACTGGACGCGAGCAGTCCACTCCGAGAAACGCTAATTCTTTGTTTAAATGTTTAAATGTTTGTATGCTAATTTATTGCGAATAAATTACCTACTTTGCTTTCAACGAGTGTATAATTTAGTGAAGAGGAAATCAATACAGTCCATTACAGTCCAAGGCGAGCTAGCAACCAGGAATTTTCCAAACATAACGGAAAACTGGGAGGCTCCCCAACAATGTTCCTTCAAGCCGCATGGTCCATCGGCCCGGAAAAGCAGCCCAAATTTGCCAGCAAGGCAAGTACAAGGCAAGTTTCAATCGTAAATTCGTCCTTAACGAGAGGAAGGAAGACAGCATACGGTGCTATCAACGTGTGAGCGAGAAAGCCAAACGCCGAGTTCCGCGCCAAGTTCGTGCAGGTGGGCAGGCCAGCTGCCGGCGAGACGGCAGTTCAAACCGCAATAATGAGAAAGGCGGTACACACCAATATCAATGTAAGCCTAATTTCCCTTTGTGAGATTTCCTATGCATGAATTTGGTTTTCTATCAGCTGTGTCTGCATGTGCATAATTTCAGCTGCGTATTATTGCGTAAACAAATGGTTTATGAGTCATATAAACATTTTAATTGCGTGAAATGCCAAGCTATGTCGTTTGTTCGCGAGTACAATATCCCCTGCATGTTCCATATTGCAGTCGAATTATTCACAAGTTAATCTCGCGTTGTACCAGGGCCGTTCTTTGCGTCGTAGCGACAAGTTAATCCCGCGTTGTACCAGGGCCGTTCTTTGCGTCGTAGCGCCAAGTTAATTTCGCGTCGTGGCATCGCTGTCTTGCGTTGTAAACAAAATTCCGCGCCAGGGGCGTACGAAAGTTGGTTCTATCTGTTAAATTGTTTTAATTTCAACAATTATGGATCCGGTTGTAAGAGCACGTGGCTCTATCAAAGGCAAGCTTACGCGTTTTGCAAATTACGTGCAATCTTTGCAAACAATTCAGGACGAAGATCAATTCTTATCTAGCACTCAAATTATTCAATTGCAAGAAAGATTGGATGCTATAGCCACCGTGCTATCGGAATATTATGCGGTTCATGAACAAATTTTAGAAAACAGTAAGGATGCAGAATCTGAAATGCAGCAACAAGTCGAATTTGAAGACTCTTATTTTCTTGCAATCTGACAAGCTAAATATTTGATTAATGAATACAACAAACAGTATGATGTTGCACCAGATCGTTCTGGATCTCCTAACGGTAGCGTGAGGTCAACGCATTCAAACTGCAGCTCGCATTGCAATAATCGAGCTGTACGCCTTCCTACCATCTCGATTCCCAAATATTCAGGGAACGTGTCAGAGTGGTTGGAATTTCGTGAGATTTTTATTAGTTTAATTCATGACAATCAAACGCTAACTAATATTCAAAAGCTGCATTACTTAAAGGCTAGTTTACAGGGTGATGCAAGCCAAATTATAAAAAGTTTAGAGCTTACTGCGAGTAATTATATTCTAGCTTGGGATGCATTGTGTAATCGTTACAATGATCCAAAAATTCTGATTCATAACCACCTCAATGCTATTTTCGACCTTGAATCGTGCAGTAAGGAATCTGCAACTAAATTACGTACGATTAGCGATATGTTATTCAAACATTTTACAGCAATCAAATCATTAGCTACCGAAAGCGAGCTTCTTGATGTTGTTATCATTTATGTCGTTTCTAAAAAACTGGACCCCACGACATTCCGTGAATGGGAGGTCCTTAGAAACCGGTCAAGTTCTGACCTGCCTAATCTTGACGAGTTCAAGGAATTTTTACAAAACACAGCAAATCTTCTAGAAACTCTGGAAGTAAAAAATATTAAGCCTGTACCCGAAAAGTCTTCCAAGGTACATTCGAAATCATTTGTGTCAGGTACCCCTTCGTGTCCGCTTTGTAAAGGATCTCATCCCTTGTACAAATGCGACAAGTTTGTCAAGCTGTCTTCTCTTGACAGAAATTCAAAGGCAAAAGAGCTCCGTGTATGCTTTAATTGCCTAACTCAGGGTCACCTTTCGAGCCGCTGTAGCTCCAAATATACGTGTAGAAAGTGCAAATCAAGGCACAACACCCTTCTTCATGAGGATAAACCTCAAAATGCTTCTTCTAGTCAACCAGGATCTGCGGTGTCGGCAGAAACCCCTGTTGAACTAAATCAATCGATTTCGGCATTCTGTTCGAATGCTTTGCAGGTACTCTTACCTACGGCTACCGCTAAACTCATCGCTGATGATGGTACGCCTCATGTTGTGCGAATCCTGCTGGATTCCGGTTCCCAATCGAACTTCATACGTTCAGATTTGTGTAAAAGGTTGAAGCTTCCAATTCGCGAAGTCAACGTTACTGTTTCTGGCTTAAGTAAAGCTACTTCTCAAATCAAAGCTAGGTGTGATATCAAGCTGCAAGCCCCTCACACCTCATACAATATTGGCCTATCCTGTCTTGTTCTCAATGAGATTACAGGTACAACCCCAAGTTTTCTTGTCCAGCGAAACAGTTTCAAGGTTCCTGATAACATCAAGTTATCAGATCTGTCCTACGACCAACCGGGCACCATCGACATTCTGATTGGTTCGCCCATTTTCTGGCAGCTCCTTTGTATTGGAGAAATTGGTCTAGGCCCAAATCTTCCCATTCTCCAAAAAAACTCGTTTTGGCTGGATGGTTTCTGGCCCTACAGGCCCCCCTTCTGCGTACCCTGTACAGTGCAATCTTGGCACGATCGGGGATGCTTCTGACCCCATTGCTAGATTTTGGCAACTCGAACATTACCCAGAGGAAAAGGTCCGCACAAATGAAGAGAACGCCTGTGAGGCACATTTCGTGCAAAATACGCAACGAGAAGCGAATGGTCGATTCGTTGTCTCTATCCCTCTTAAGAAACCTGTAGAGGTATTGGGTGATTCATTGCAAATCGCTCAGAAAAGATTCTTATCATTAGAGAAGCGGTTACAAGCGAACCCTGACTTGTCCAATCGCTATTCGAATTTCATGAATGAATATTCTAAATTAGGTCATATGTCCGTTTCAAACCCTAATTTAAACGAGATATCCTATTATCGACCCCACCACGGAGTCTTAAAAGAGGAATGCCTTTGGTGGCATGGTCCCACCTGGCTAAGCGAAGGTGAGGCATCTTGGCCTACTTCCAAACATGTTCTTGCTGATCTTCCAGAATTCAAAAAAGAAGCTCAGAGTTTTTCTGTAACCTCTGTTGAACCATTTCCTTTCAATCAGTATTCAAGTTTGGCTCAATTACAACGAGTTACAGCTTATTGCTTTCGTTTTTATAACAATGCGCGGACCCCCAAAGCTGATCGCCTTTCTGGGCCCCTTTCTACAGATGAACTGCAATCATCCCTTGCAAGGCTTGCAAAGTTTTCACAACGCGAGTCATTTCCTGACGAATTTAAGCTGTTGTCACAGAACAAGCCTGTGAAACAATCTTCTGCTTTGATATCCTTGAATTCCTTTCTGGATTCCAAGGGACTGCTAAGAGTTGGTGGTAGGCTCCACAACTCTCAGTTACCTTTTGACAAGAAGTTTCCTCTAGTGATTTCTGGCAAACATCCATTCGCCAAACTCCTAGTCTCACATGAGCACTTTCGGCTTCTCCATGCCGGACCTCAAATGCTGTTAGCTAATCTCAGAGAACGATATTGGATTACCTCTGGCACAAATATAGTCAAGCAAGTGGTTCATCAATGCTTGCGGTGTTTTAGATTTTCTCCTAAGCTAACCGAACCCATAATGGGAGATCTGCCAGCCTCTCGTATTCAATCATCGCCCCCATTTCATACAACTTATGGTGAACCGTTCATGATAAAGGATCGCAAAGGACGTGGTTCTAAACTAGTGAAGTCCTACCTTTGCCTATTCGTTTGCTTTGTCACAAAAGCAGTGCACCTTGAATTGGTCGCTGACCTTTCCACTGAAGCCTTCTTAATGGTTTTTCGCCGGTTTGTAGCTCGTCGAGGCAAACCGCTCCATGTCTATTCAGACAATGGCACTAACTTTGTCGGGGCTAATTCCGAATTAATCGAATTAGGCAATTTTCTTGCGGAACAAGGCCTTTCTATTTCCGAATCAGTCGCGAGCGACGGAGTAGCTTGGCATTTTATACCCGCGCACAGTCCCCACTTTGGCGGATTGTGGGAGGCCGGAATTAAGTCCTCCAAACATCACATACGGCGCGTTATAGGTAACGCTAGTCTAAATTACGATGAATTTTGCACTTTGCTAGCACAGGTGGAAGCAACCTTAAACTCCCGACCCCTGTCTTCTTTGTCCGCTGATCCAAACGACCTTCAGCCTTTGACTCCTGCTCATTTTCTGATCGGTCGTCCTTTGGTGTCACTGCCTGATCCCAACGTTACTGAGATAGCCGAGTCTCGGCTGTCTAGATACCAAAGAATACAACAGCTCCACCAGAATGTATGGAAAAGATGGAGCAAGGAGTACATCTCAGAACTCCAACAGCGCACCAAATGGCGCACACACCTTTCGGACCTCCAGCCTGGTTCCATGGTCCTCATCAAGGGTGACAATCTTCCCCCTCTGAAGTGGAGGTTAGGCCGGGTCACCGAGCTGCACCCTGACCTTGACGGCGTTACGCGTGTGGCGTCAGTGAAAACTGTGTCAGGGATCGTAAAGCGATCCTTTGCCAAATTGTGCCCGCTACCTAGTGTTGTGAACTAGTACGTTAGCGTCTTGCGCACTGTTTCGTGAAGCTTTTTGGCTTTCCATTGTTCGGGTTTTCTTGTATTACCTTAAGATCTATGTACTATTATGCTTTGTATATGTCGATTTTAGTTACATGTCTTACACTAGCTGTTACATGTCAAATTTGTACTGTTGTTATTTGAAAGGTTACCCTTTCCAAGGCGGGCGGTATGTTAAGTGTTTCATAAATTTTGCCGCTTCGCTTGTAGTTGTGCGTTGTACTATGCGCATTTCAGCACTCCTTGGAGCGCGACTGCCCTTCACTTACCCTCCGACAGTCGACCAGACTGGACGCGAGCAGTCCACTCCGAGAAACGCTAATTCTTTGTTTAAATGTTCAAATGTGTACTAATTTATTGCGAATAAATTACCTACTTTGCTTTCAACGAGTGTATAATTTAGTGAAGAAGAAATCAATACAGTCCATTACAGTCCAAGGCGAGCTAGCAACCAGGAATTTTCCAAACATAACGGAAAACTGGGAGGCTCCCCAACAATATCAATATAACATTCATAAAAATACATTTAAGCGGGCCAGCCTTTCAGCTGGGGTCACAACAAAGAAGGGTTTCAAAACAATTCTTACAAAACTTCCACGTCACGGCGTCAAGCGATAAGGAAAATCCTAGAAGAGGTTCGTCTGCGAAACAAGTTACTGTACTATATACGTAGAAGCTATTCTTATTTAATAAATGATATTTAATTTAATTTAATTTAATTTAAAGTGATAGCAGTATTGATAACCTTGGCGTATAGTATTGAAAGCGTTACTGCATTGTTAACGGAGATATGTTCCACAATTTATTTCACATTGCCAAACTTAAAAACATTTACAAAACAAATGGTAATCGACACATGCAAGATCATGTTCTATTACATTTTAATTTGGCGGCAAATCATATATGCAATAGTAGACTATATATATATATCCGCGGGCGACCTCTTTTATTTCTTTCAGGTGGTGTCCAGCTGAATATTCGTTTCGGCCATCTTAATTCATCCATGCGTAAAAGGTGCCCAAACCATTTCAAGCTTTTCTTTTCTATCCTTTGTATTACAGTTTCTCTTGCCACCATATCATTTCTTGTTTGTTCGTTTGTTATCCTTTCTATTCTTGATCTTCTTGCACTTCTGCGTAAGTAGTCCATTTCTATTGCTGTTATCTTTCTCTTATCTTCTTCTTTTAATGTCCATACTTCGCATCCATAAGTTAGAACGGTTTCTACCATTGTTTGTCCTATCCGTTTTCTGTTATAGACTATAGTAGTAGACTAATAGTAGACTATAAACCATAAATAACTAGCTGGATACAGTAATTTCAGTTGTCGACAAGTCCTGAGAATGAAGTGAAGTCGATCACCGAACGAATTCTTGGCTGGACGATGGCCCGGTCTCCGCCAAAAGTTAAAAGATGAAGGCAGGTTTGCTAATGGAACTAAAATGGACGGTTCTAAAGATATTTACTGGCGATACAGGCGACAACTTTGCACGCGATTTAAGGGACGTTTTTTCATAGTCAGTAGAATGGATAACGGTAGTTTCAAAACTATCTACCAGCAATTGGCGTGAATCCACACCTTTATAATGAAATCTGTCTCTAGAACTACATCAGAATTCAGGATGATAGAGTTTTTTTTTTGGTTAGTTTTGGGAAGCCAAATTGGCATGGTACGGGCTTTCCTCACAGCTACATTGGAAGAAGTAACATACAACTTGAAGCCTTTTTGCTTTAAAGTCTTTGTTTAACGGAAGATTTGTTCTCCGTCCTGGATTAATGCAACGGGCTAAAAATTTCTCCTGCTGATATTCTTCACAGGGTTATTGTTACTACGTATACGAAAAATTAATTTCGGCAATACTTAATCTGCTGTAACACTTACCATAAGCCACTTTTTCGTGTATGTTACAGTGTCATACAATGCCACAGTATCTACACCATCTTTAGTTCTGTCATAGAAACACAATTTCAAATTCTTTTGTTTTTTAACATTGTAGATTAGAATTTATTTTAATGGGTTTTTGTATTTCTCTATTATTTTTCTTAGTTGGTGGCACTAAGCTAAGATGACGATCGTTCAATGGATGTTGTTTATTGCAGGTAGAGGAGGAGTAGGCCACTATTTAAATTTTTGCGCTGAGACTCAAGTTAGAGCGAGGATAGTCAATCAGCTATGAAGCGTTCACCAAACAGAGAATGTATTTTTGATTGTGTGATGTCGTACGAATTTGGGAACATTAGCGGCCACTCGATACAATTTGGACGTGGTCGGATCTAATTATTCCTACGGTATAGCCTACAAATCTGACATTCTGTTTCCCGTATCGTTATTGTGCAGTAGAATTTTATGTCGACCCCTGCTCGAATATTGGGTGTAACTTTAACTTTCGCGCTATCAATGCTATCAGCGCCTAGGGTCGGTTTATCCTGTTTTTTCTCATTCAACACCATCTAACTTGGTACATTTCTGTAAAGTTGACTATGTTATTTCGGTTAAGTATAGCATGGTGCGGATTATCTTCATTCCGAATGCGTCTTTTAAGTTAAGTATTGAGTGTTGTGGATTACTGTTATTATGAATGTATTTTATAAGTTGAAAAATGCTTGTTTTGAAGCATTTAAGAATTGACCGCTTTAGGCGGACCTAAGTTTTGTGCGCATCCTCGTTGGTAGAGCAGTAACGTCTTAAACGAACAGGTTGTTAATATTGTTTCCCCGTGGAATCGTACCGGGGAAAACATATGTTAGGGTTTTCTTATCAATGAACGTGACGTCACGAGCAGGCAAAACTGTTTTCTTAGCATGATTTGTTGCGGTTCTGGCTTCTACTTTAGGCCCGCTTAAATGTATTTCATGTGCGTGTCTTAATGTAACGATTTTTAAAATAACATGTTTTGTAATTTATTTCTGAAGTGGAATGTAGTTATTTTTAAGTAAGCCCAGGGGAATTTGCCTGTAGCAGAACTCCATACCATCCTCACTAGATATAGCGGGTGACGCCTAACACAAATTACACGAATTTGTTCCTGTCTCTTTAAGATACAACTTGTTCTTTACAATCACGAGAGCACTTTTGCTTCAGCCTACTCTCCCCTTTCCGCTGAGCTACTGTACAGTTTTCGCTTGCTGCGCGTCGTAAATGGGTTTCCCCTGTAACAAGAGTCTTCACTAATTTCCTCATTAGGAACCAATTTCCTGTTGTTATATTGCGACCTGAACCAGAAGTGGGTTCTGGTTGAGATTCCGCATATAATTATAAATTATACATGTAAAGCACTCGCGAATCCATTTTGACTACGTTAACGAGCACCTTTCTTAAAAAGCTTCAAATGTTTTATTACTTACGATGTATTTAAATAAGTTGTAATTGCGTTTACAATAAAATTGTCTGTTAGAAATAAGTTGCTTGTTATTCAATCTTACATGTCGAGGTAGAAATTTTAAACGATTTTGTAACAGCCACAATTAATGTGGTTGAATTTTCTTATTGAAGCCAAATAATGCAAAACCATTAAACTTCCGATTTCTTGTGATATGATGATAGTATTTGCGTAATAGGTTTGAACATTCAGTTGATCTGTTGGTATTTTTAACAATAATTTTTATTATAACAGAATCAGTGCCAAATGTCTAATAATTCAATTCTGTCTTTTGCCGTTCATTTTACACTAGGTTGTTACAGTTAAAAAGTGCAACGCTTCGACTGCACATTAATTTTCCCGTCAGTCGTATGCTATATTGGCTAACACCATTCTAGCGCCGTTGTGGTTTACATTATGAAGGTCACCAAACCTGTTTGGCGAGCTTTAGCTTATCTCTCTGTTTTTAGACTAACTAGGTCATTCCGTCAATTGTTTACAGGTGTTCTGAATACCTGTGTGACTTGTTATGTTAATTGAGCGTTTGTTTTCTTTGGCTAGCGTCTCTTGAACCGATCGCACGCATAATTTCGTTGTTATCCTTTGCCCTTGTTTGGAGATATTTGATAGTGGCTTGTGAGGGCAAAATTGTATTCCTTAGCTCACTCGCGTTATCGCGGATTTTGAAGGGTTAATGTTAACGGAGATTATTTGGTATTGTCTACCCATCGCACTTGATTGCGGATTCTTATCGGCGTGCGTATCGACATTGCGGTTCTTGAGCTTAAAGAATGCGTGCCTTTATACTTTCTTGTTTATTATTGTAATTTGGCACTCGCTTTACGAATTTATGAAGCCGACCCTGGAGTCGTTAAAGCTTATGCTGCTAGTTTGCGGTAGATTTGCAGAACAACTGCTGAGCCACGTTGTTAAGTGGAAGCTTTTGTTGTGAAGTGGAAGCTTTTGTTGCTCTTTCTAATTATTTTGAGCTGTTTTTCAAAAGCATTTGCAGAGGTCCCACAGTATATTAGAGAACTTCTCTTGGGAGCTAAATGTTGCCGATTATTGCTGTTGGTTTCCCTGAGAGTATCTAAACACACACCAGTGTATTTTCCGTAACCCTGGATTCATCTGCTAAATCTCCGAGTCTTTGTTCAAGTCTTGATTGTGCATTTATTGAGCATATTAAATTTCTACGCGATTGGTGGTATTCCATCCTTTAATTCCTAGAAAACTTGAATTTTGGGATATTAGTCTGTTTAATTTATTGCGCAGCTGGTAATCTCAAATTTTTAAACCCATCATTTGATTGCATGAGCGGTTTGAACACGGCCACGAGGCGGAATACTAAATTGCCGAGGAGATAGCCGTTGCGCTGCGATGACTTACCATTTTTGATAAACGATTTCACAACGAAAGCATGATGTTTACCGCAGTAGTTTTGCATTTTTACTAAATGACCATCGGAGAATAACGCCTCCCACTCCTACGATAGGTTATAAAAACTGAATTTGAAAACTTCTCGTTCCTATGGCAGACTCTTTACTTAAAGGATTACTAAAAAAAATAACACCGATATCCCTTAAGCTCTAAGCTATAAAGTTAGGTAGTGACAAAGTTAGTTGAAAAACCTACATGACAATAACAGAAACAATAAATTCGAATTAGTGACATAAATGTTGTAGGTGCCTTACACAATTGCACATCAAAACGTTGTACGTGTACATTTTTACATAAATACTGATTTAGATACTAAAAAATATGAGATATTAGTCAAAGCCTTTGTGTGAGAAGATGCATATAAAAAAGAACAACGTTTACAAAAAGATATCACATAAAGTACTAAAAAGTCATTTATTACCGACTTAATTTATTAGGAGCTTGTTTCGGGTCAAAGTTTACGCCTAGTTGTTTAGGATTTTCAAATTTACCGCCCCGAAATGTTTGTATCAGCGTGACGCCGCATAATTATCTTCTGCCTGTTACAGCTTGTTAATTACTGTGCTCTTCGCTTCCCGATTTTTGAATTGTTAAGATGCGCTGTATCGTTGCTTTCTTTGGTATGGCTTTCGTGCACCTATAGCAAATTTGAGTTTGTAATTTTTTTGCACTCACAATTATATGGATTTGGTGTGAAACCGACGTTATTGGAAGTTTATTTCCAAACCATTATGCCGGTTTAGTTTAGTTGCGCATCTTGGAGCTGGTTATCTCTTGTCAGCTCTAATTTCACCTATGGGTTAAAGTGATATGGTCAGTTTTCTATTTGCATGATTTGGTAATACAACCTCACTTTTCGACGGACCACCTTGTACTTTAGTTTCATCTGAGCCGTTCGTGGCCTACTGGGATTCTATACGTTTGCCGACCCTTTTGTGTAACCTGGCGTCACTCTGCACCTGTGAGTAAGAGTTCCGAGATCTGGTTAGATTGACCTTTTGGAGAAGCTGTTGTAGGTCCCGTTTTCGTTTTGTAGCATCGAGCCACTATGGTTGCTTTACGACCACTTACCAGAGGTAATCTAGCTTTTTAGCTTTCTAGCCAAGTGCGATTGCTGATAGTTGTAAGTAAAATTTTCTTTGGATATTGGCGACTTACCTAACTTTACCAGGGCATTTTACCAAGCAGTATTGCTCTCGGCAGGAGCTCTTCAAGCATCCTAGATTGTTTATTAGTTTATTTAAACGTCATTTACCTACTGCTACTTTTTCCGATTTTATAATTTGATTTTGCTATTTATAATTATTTGTTTGCCGTTTTCCCGCTGATTATTGCTAGTTTATAATACTGTTAATTTAGAGTTAATATTTTTATACCCGTTTTATATCTACTGTGTTAATATTTGCGACTTCTGTGCTGTATGTATTTGGCAATATTCTACTGGTTAGTTACATATTTTACCATAAAGTTTATATGTTTTGGTTACTACATTGTATGACCTGGCCGTTAAGTGACTTTGTTTCAGATTATACAACTATCGACTATATTTTTGAATTTGTGAGTTCTCATCACACGCATATTTGTTGCATTAAAGACTCATTGGCGCCCTTTGTATTTTTTTTATTTAAGTATTTTTAAAAGAACGTCAATTTAAAATAAATTGAAAACTCTCACATCAAGTGCTTCGTACCATTATCAAGGTATAGCTTCAGGAGATTTTTTTAAAATGTTGCAAAATGTTTACTTTAGGTGAGTGCACTAGAACCTCCTGGAATTTTAAAATATTATAAATTCTTAGAATCGCAGCTTCATACATTTTTAATTTCGTCGTATTTAAATTTAGTAGCACCAGCGAGTTTTAGTATTGAAAACCATCGAACAGCATTACAACAAAGGAACTTTTTGCTGGGCGTGGGCTATAATACGCACAATATCCATAGAAACCATAGCTTTGTATTTGCTCATATTCTTTTATAGAAATGTGTAGCTTTTTGCAACACCTTCAGGTAATGATGTGCTATTTATCGCACATTATTACCTGAAGCTAGTATAATTTGGTTTTCATTTTGAGTTCCTTAATTATATTTATTCGCAACCATATATGTAATGTTAACATTCCTGACCTCATTTGAGTGGGGGAAGTCGTACATTTCAGCCCGCTACTTCTCGCACTCACTTCCCGCTCAAGTGCGGGAAGTGAGTGCGGGAAGTACATTCCCGACCGCTGAGTAGGTAGGGACACTAGCAATCTCGTTGATCCATTCATGCGCATTACAACCTGTCGTATTATAACATAATAATTTTTCCAATTAGTGTTTTTAATAAAGTGGTTGCGAATAAAATAGTATACAAACCTCGACAGGAAGTTTCCTTAGTCTCGAGATAATAGCTGATTTCGACGCTTCGCGTCTCAATCAGCTAACTAATCTCTCGACAGTAATGAAACACTTCCCATCTCGGGCTGTAATATACTATTGTTGAAGTTGTCAATGATAAAAATTTATAGACAATGAGCTACATCGAACGAGCCACGGCCAGCAATAGTTGCAGCTCAGAGGAACATTATCCCCTTGTCGGTCTCATTTATGTATACCACGTTGCAACAGGCGAGTTGTCTAGAATAATATGTTTCGAAATGAGCAAGCTGAGCAATATAAACTCGTTGCTGCATATCCAACGATATAACGTAATAATCATCTTTGCTTTTTAAGTATGTATCTACCTGCACAGCTTTTGTAGTACTTATGGGCTTCTTATTATGGAGTTCTAAGGCCACTTATAACTCCCTTTTTCAACGTTAATAGAATAAACATTTATTTTCATATTTATGCTATCACATTCTGAACATGTTTCTATAAGACGATCTGTAAAACTAAATTTGAAATGAGTCAAAGACACTAAGTTATTGGAAAACTTGTATTAACATTGAAATATAATTTGTTTGTACTTTATTTAAAGATGTTGTCTAGTGTTAAGTTGCAATTGACATGCGTTTTGTGTTTATATAAGTATAGATTTTCATATCGTCTGCCAAAAAAGGTATTTTAAGTATTTCATGTCAATGTCCCTTAGTTAATATTAGTTTAACTAATTAGATTGACGGCGAGAAATTTCACTCAGAACTCGTAATAATTATAATATATTTAGTAAATACTAGTTTTCTAAATTGAATTTAGTTTAACGTAGATTTAGCCTGTTAAAGCTAGTTTTAGCGGTAGGTTTCTTTATGATAGAACTAGTTTTTCTAGTAATATGGGGTTCTGGTTGTGTGAATTTATCGCGCTAACGCAATTAGCTACAAAATTCCGAATACAGTAAGACAAATTTAGCAGCGACAGCCCTGGGTTTATTTGCGGGACACGATTTCGCTAATTTGGAATTTGTAGTGTGACCACTGTGTTGTGTTACCAAATGTTAAATGACGCACTGCAACCCAATGATAGATTGCAATCGTGCGAGTTTTGTTATTATGGGTGTATTAAGGGGAACGTCCACTGTCGATTCCTTTGATATGGAAGTTCCGGGTGCCAAGCAATCGCGCAAAAAGCGAGATTACGACAGTATGGTGGTAATTAAGGGTTGTCGGCTGGCTTAGTTGAGAAGGTGTAGGTTATTCCGAGATTCGTTTTACACCGGGCAAGGACTCGATAAATTATGGAGGAAATATAATACCTTGAGCGCCACTGCTTTTCTGTCGATAAAAAATGGACGATTGCTTGAAAGCGGAAAGAGAAACCCATCCTCAGGTGTGTTTCCGACTGCTGCAACGACGTCCTTCCTAGCGTTGTCCCTAATGGAACTTACCTTAAGTGGTTTACTGCATCTAGAACCGTTTACACTCAAATACAGGAAAGATCGCATGCAAAAACCGTCAGATCAATAGAAAACATGGAGTAATTATAATTCAATCTATTGATGCCAAAACACCAAAATTACGTTGTACAAGGATCACAGCTGACTTAATTACTGAATACTAAGTCCTAGATGACGTCATGGTGTTTTAGAACCTGCTAAATATTCTCGACGGTGGTCTTAGTTTACTATTTACCGGATTATTCGTGAAACGATAATCTATACCATTATCTGAACGTTATACGAGGCCTTTCAAACGTGTGTCACTTTAGCCCGGAAGATTTACATATCAATAAGTAGCAGTCGAGAGCAGACGGTGGCAACTTGCAGTTTTTAGCTAAAGCATCAGCCTGTAGTGACGCTGTAATTGCGGCGTCGAATTCCATACCAGAAAACTGAGTCTTCGAGTAACGTTTGAGGCGGATTTATTAAGGAATTTCAGTGTGCCAAATTTGTCACTGAAGTGCGTTTGCCGGAAACTCCCGATTGAGATAACCCGTCTTCCGTGCTCTTCTTGAGGATTCTAACAGCGTTTTTCATGGTTGATATAGACTGGTGCGTAGGATTTTCCATTTTCCCAGCTACCGGATTTCCATCGAGGTTGCAGAGGTTGCTGACAGCGAGCGAGGTGTGACGGTTGTTGTTGCCGCCGGACAGCGAGTAAGAGGCCGCTAAAATTTCTGGAGGTATTGTGTTGTAGTAACTTAAGCGCTTATTCCGATTTGACTGTGAACAATGTTTAGTCGACCCAATAGTGGCGTATTGAAGAACATCATATAGCGCCAACAGTGGGACATAAACCTTAATTTTTGTCGAATAATAAGCATTCTAAATTTAGATATTTGCCGAGATTAAAAAAAAATTATAAATTAAGTCCGTGACGGCAGGAGCTGGACTTCAGGGCATTTCTTTTCTTGTGAGAAGAAAAATTGAAGCCGGTGGCGTCCAAACCTATTAACATCCTCGCAATCTATCAGGTTATTGTTTGTTTGTTTGTTTGTTTGTTTGTTAATGGACAAGGTCTAATTGCCTTAATTAATGAGTATCGAGTTGAACCACGACCCTGTACGCGAGCTAAGCTGCCAACATTTTGTTATATAAACACCGTAACGTCGTTAGGGCAAGTGGCACCTGCTTTGTGTCATAAATCCCGGTGGAGCAATTTGAGTTCTCACTGTAACATATAATTATAACGTCAGTTTGAGATCGATTTTGAAAAGCGTTATAATGTTCTTTAAAGGGGGTGCAGATAGACTGCCCAGTAACCACGTAGCCTACAGATATGACAGCGTTTGGTATTTAATTAACATTTTTATTATCTTGGGTTATTTGAGGAATTCCAATGCCCTTTTTAATCTCACAGGTTTCACTCTAGTCGCAAAAATGTTTATAGCGCCTTCTTGTCGAGTTGGACACACAGTTTCACTAAAAGCAGAGCAAAAGTGTCACATTTAGCATTTTATTTGTAAAATTAAATTAAAACAGCAACAAAATACGTCGCTGCTTTCAGCGCTGGGGCAGAGCATATTAAGTTTGGCACATAATTTCACATTACACGGCGGACATAATTAAATACTGGAAGTAAAAAATCTCGTTGCAGGCACGACGGAGCTAAACCGACTGAGTGTTGGTGAAACCACCTATTTCCCTCCATTGTGCGAGTGGAGAACAAATGCGACATTCTGCGGTTAAAATGAGATCTCGTTGAAGTAATAACTGTTTTAAGTGTGGTCCATGTAATGAGCAAAAAGGAAAAACTCAGCCGCGCAGCCTGCATTTTATACACGATGAAGCATGTATTAAACTTAAGCGAAATGAGAAATGAGGAAAATGAAAAGCAACGGGGAAACGCCAAGCATTTTTTAGATAACGCGACCATACATTTTTATGCTCTCTTTATTACTAGTTTGGATCGGTCATGATATAAGGACAAACGTAATTAAATTTGACAGTATTATTACGTTACTGAAGCAGACATCAAAAAATGTTTGAAAATATACCGGAGAGTAAATTATATTTTATGTAATTGTTTAGGAGGAAATTGCAAAATAAATAATTGTGCGCTATGTATCAAACGAATCAGTAATTAAGGTCCCCTTTTTTACGCGGTTCAATTTTGTAATGCTAGATGTAAATAATCGCGTAAACAATTTTCTCTTCATAGTTTCTTATATTCTCAGTTTGTGATTTTTTATTTCTACAATAGAAGAGATTCAATTTTATTCCATATGTGATCGGGTTTGTTCTAAAGCTATAACAGTAGTATAGTTCATAGTTATCAATTCTCTCCTCTAGTCATTTTCATTAAATATTCATAGTTTATACATCTGTATTATTCTGTTACCTTTATTTAAAATCTTTTACAATATCTGAGATGGCTGCTTCGTTTTGGGGTTATAATTAAGCAGGGTGGTGAAAAACTAGCTGATTATATCATTGCTGCGCTCTTTCTGAGTGTGCATAGAGTTATTTCTTAGAAATCGTTTTTGAATACTTTGCTTTATTCTCTTAGAATCGGTAAAATAAAATGTAATTCTTTAGCAAAAATGTGACGAGATTTTTTTATAAAAATGAATATCAACAAAGTTAATGAATTTATCCGCTACTTTATTTCCACACTGTATCTACATGTATTGTGCTGTTGGTATGAAACATGGATAAAGTGCAATGAACTTTTTCGCAATGTTGAAGGATCTATTAAAACTATTAAAAATAATTGGAGTAGAATTGAAAAACACACTAATATTCCATTAGACGAGTTTATTCAATTAATTGATTTTGTCTTAAACGCCACCTTCTTTTCATACAATAACACAATATATTCTCAAACCTTTGGCTGTGCAATGGGTTCACCAATTTCATCTACAATTGCTAACCTAGTTTTAGAGGAAATAGAAACTAAAATTCTTAATCAAAACCCTAACTTTTCCCTTTATCTTAGATATGTTGATGACATTTTAATGGCTTCTGATACTGTAAATAAACAAAATTTCCTTACGCTATTTAATAATGTACACCCCCGGCTTAAATTTACCATCAAAGATGAAAACAATAATGCTTCAATTAATTTTTTAGATTTGACGCTAATCAGACAGTCAAATGGTAACATTTTAACCAACTCTGACATAACTATTAAATACAAAAAAAAGTGTTATAAACAATTTAGTAGACAGAGCTATCAAACTTTCTGCCAAACAATTTCATAATAAAAACATAGAAACCATTATTAAAATTTTATTAGAAAATGAATACCCTATTAATTTTAATAAAAACCAAATTAAATATCGAATCAATAGCATAAATAGAAATATTAAACAAAATAATATAGCAAACTTATCTATAGAACTACAACCAAATTGTCTAGGTAATGAATTTTACATGATAGATAACAAGCCTCTTAATAATTACATCTCCATAAACTACATTCCCAAATTATCAGAAAAAATTAAAATTGAACTTGAAAAATACAATATTAAAACTTCCTTCAAAAACCATAATAACCTTGGCAAAATGTTCTTCACAAACTTAAAAGACAAAACTGACATCAACTTGCAATCCGAACTAGTTTATCAAATTGATTGTAACAATTGTGAATCCATCTATATCGGACAGACAAAACAATGATTAAAAAATAGAATATATCAACATAAACAGTCAATTAAACACATTAACATATCACCTTATAATAGTAATAAAACTGCCTTAACTGATCATGTCTATGAAACCCACCACAAATTTAACTTTAATAACCCAAAAATTTTACATAAAGAAAATAATTTAAAGAAACGTCTATGTTTAGAGATGATCGAGATACAACGTAGCCCAACTGCTATAAACTATAAAACCGATATTGATAATTTAAGCTCCATATATCACAATTTATTTAAAAAAACCCTAGATAACTAACTATTATGCTACTGATATATTTTTACTTTCTGCTTATTTGAAAACTTTTCTATATTAATAAAAAGAAAATTTATATTTTTAATTTAAATTATAATATCTTATACCATCTATCATAAAAATTTAGTGTTTCACAAATATAATTAGTACATTCCTGTAAGTTGTCATATTCAAAACTCGAATTTGTTTAGTCCGCGCATTACTGATAAAATAAATCAACCTTGCCTTCTCTTATCACTCTTACCCATATCACATTCCATCATGCAGTATGTGAAAACGTTCAACTTGAAATATTAATTATTATTTTTAATTATGGAACTACTTGTTCCTTAAGTGCTCTATTAATGAATTTCTAAAATTAAACATGTCGTAATAATTCTACTTTTAAAAAACTCAAGTAAGTATGCTAAATTCGAAATATAGTTGCATTTTCGTTAACCTAAAATTTCTTTATATTTCAGCAATGTAAATCATTATAATATTAATCTGTTTATAAACTTTCAATTTGCAATGTATTACTGATGATGCCAACAAAACTGGCAAAACGTCTAAATTTTAATTATTAAACAAACGTTTTTGACAAAATGATTTTTATTTATCAACTAAAAATCTGTAATTATTTTAAATTTGACTTATTTATCCCCGTTTAACTAATCAAATTTATAAAAAGTCAATAAATTAAATATTGTCCCAGATTTATTTGAACACGACTGTACGTATTTTGACGTCATAGATACATGCAACAGAAGTTTCTTTAGAAGAACTGTATAAGTGTGTATGTTTCTCAATATTTTTCAATAAATCGTCCCTGAAAGCGCTCGTTGCAATTACCGATTATTTTAATCTTGTTGATTGACTGAAACAACGCCAAATCTTGATTCTTAATTGGTGAATGTTTGACACACGACCAGTAAGTAAGTCGACTCTTAATACTAAATATGTCAATTTCCGCTTGAAAGCAATAAGATGTATGTTGTTTAATCCACCAAGCTGCTAAGTTGTTGAAGCGTGATTTTTATATTATATTTTACACCCTTGTTAAGACTTCTTGCATTTACTACAAGCTTTTTAGACTTTTACATCGTTGCAAACAACACTGAAAATTATAGTTTGTGCAATGTGTGGAAAAACTACTTAATAAGCATGGTTTTAGTTCACAACTAGGCAATTTATAATTTACAAATTGTTTGTCCAACACGCAGTACAACCTGTAGCTCCTTCAGCTTTTTAACACGTCAGGTTACAAGCTACGTTGTGACATTTATGATTGATTAAGATTGCTAGTTTTAGATTTACATTTTCAAAACAAGATTAAATATGAATACATATGTGTCAGGGTGGTTAATCTAAGCAATTTAGGAAATATGGGCCTAATAAAAAATTCAGTTTATTTCGTGATAACAAATTACTTTAGATTATAGTTATTTTGAATACATTTATAAAACTCTCATAAAAGACTGTTGGCTAATAATGTTTAGTATTTTATGAATATTTTGCGTCCGAGAATTAATGGAAAGGAACGGAATGCATTTTCATAAATGGTAAGGAACTGGTTGCCTTCAATAAACCAAGCCTGGTTTTATTTGGAAATTAATATATTGCTCTATTTACAAATAGGGAACAATTGATAACAGAGCTTTGAAGTTAAATAATTTAATTTTGTAAAGATAAGGACGATGCTGAGAAAGCAAGGTTTTGCAATTCCTAAAAATAATTCATAAATTATTTAAAAAAAACCTAGCAGCAACCTCGATATAAAAAAATTTGTATATACAGTGTGTATCACTTTACATGGAATCACCCCTGTATTTTATTTGTTTTTGTATGAATCGATTTGAATTTTTTACCAGTTGTACAATTCACCAAGAGGCATCTTATTCATGTCCTTGAGCGCAAATGACGTTATTAGCCTGGCCTACTACGATGAAGAACATGATTCGGATTGTTAATATTTTGCATCGCGTTCGAGTTACAGCAAAAAGTTATTAAGAAAAGTTGTTTAGAATCAAAAGAATACCCCAGATACCGGATTTCGTTTAATAATTCGAATTTTAATTTTTATCCATAAATTTGTCAGTCCAAATTTCAACTTTTAATTTGGTATCAAATGGTGCCATGGAGAAACAGCATTTTTATTATTGTTGCAAAAGTAATTAGCTATTAATAATGGCTGAATTACGTTTAACTGTAGCTGAGAAGGTAGAAATAATTAGAATTACTGGTGAAAATTCAAGATCCAATAGAGAAGTAGCTAGAATATTTAATGAAGGCATCCAGGGCGTGCATTATTAAACGAAAATCGGTATCTGGGGTACTCTTTTGATTCTAAACAACTTTTCTAAATAACTTTTTGCTGTAACTCTAACGCGATGCAAAATATTGACAATACGACCCATGTTCTTCATCGTAGTAGGCCATTCTAATAACGTCATTTGCGCTCAAGGACATGAATAGATGCCTCTTGGTGAGTTGTACAACTGGTAAAAAATTCAAATCGATTCATATAAAAAAATACAGGGGTGCTTCCATGTAAAGTGAAACACACTGTAGAATAAAATGTTTTCTTATTAATAAAAAAAATAATAAAAAAAATATTTGCAACTTAGTTAACAGCAATACAAAATATTTGGATCAAAGCATGAATGTAAGCTGTATACTTAAATGGAGAATACGTATAACAACCACTCGTAACAAGAAGTTTTATATGCGTTCGAACGACATGAGATTATATTATGTGCGACCATAAACAATAGAGGGTAAATAAACAATAGTATAGTGCCGCGCATAAGTCGAACAGCAGGAATCGTTGCTGAAGCACGAACAGATCACTGAATATCTGGAGATCACGATGGCATCTTTACAAAGGGAACTCCAAGTCCTAGCGAGTTGATCAACAGCTTTGGGCTGGCTTTCGAGCAATTTCAAAAGTGGCAAGGGAAACAGCCAAGAGAGACAAATCTATGGAGTAGGTGTGGATGTAACTGTAAACAAATAAATCCATAAGCAGCGAAAAGATGGAAGTATTACTAAATTGTACCTTGCATCTTTAAAACTATGTTAATTACCTATATAACCATCCGATGGATTTGGCTGGGATTTGTGGTATACAGGGTGCCCGAATTTCGTAGGGGCAAACATGGGTAACTTTTGTATTTGAAGAGATAGAGAGATGGTTAAATTAGCAAAAAGGTGCAGGTTTGAGAGCTCATTAAGAATCCATCTTCAAATTTTACTTGTCATGGCCCACTTGTCTAAAATTAAAAAAAAAAACAAAATCTCCTAATTTCTTTTATATGCCGTAACTTTTTTGTTACTTAAGATATTAAGATGCGATTTGAACTAATTTGCATGGTAATTTAAATACATTTATTGGCACTTAATAAAACCAATTTTATTTCTGCAAATTTTTAGTAATCTAACCTAACCTCAAAATTTTAAATTGGTACCGTGCAATTTTTTTGGCCCTTTAAGAGAGGATTTTTTTCTGAATGCAATAATGTATCACATGATATGGAAAATTCTTCAAAATTTTGAAAAACTGAGCTTATTCTTTTTACAGGCAGAAATCACTAGTGCCATGATCACAATAATTTTGTTTTTTATTTATTACGTTATCTGTGAAATTATGTTTTGCAACAAAAAGCACGCTTATCATCATATGTACCTTCCAGTAGTGTCAGTGTGTTCCGTATGTTTGACGTGTAAGTTCTACGTTCTTGTAGCACTTGATATACGCACAAAATACATCATACTTTCAAAATTTTCCATTATAAGTTGAAGTAATAACACTCACACTACTGACAGGCACGTATGATGATAAGCCTGCTTTTTGTTTCGAAACATAATTTCACAGATAACGTGATAAACAAAAAACAAAGTTATTGTGATCATGGCACTAGTGATTTCTGCATGTAAAAAGAATAAGCTCAGTTTTTCAAAATTTTAAAAAAGTTTCTATATCATGTAATACATCATTGCATTCAGAAAAAAATCCTCTCTTAAAAGGGCCAAAAAAATTGCACGGTACCAATTTAAAATTTTGAGGTTAGGTTAGATTACTAAAAATGTACACAAATAAAATTGGTTTTATTAAATGACAATAAAAGTATTTAAATTACCATGCAAATTAGTTCAAATCGCATCTTAATATCTTAAGTAACAAAAAAGTTACGGCATATAAAAGAAATTAGGAGATTTTTTTTTTTTTAAATTTTAGACAAGTGGGCCATGACGTGTAAAATTTGAAGATGGATTCTGAAAGAGCTCTCAAACCTGCACCTTTTTGCTAATTTAACCATCTCTCTATCTTTTCAAATACAAAAGTTACCCATGTTGTCCCTACGAAATCCGGGCACCCTAATAGTTTTCCGAGCAAATGTACTTTTTTTTTGGTCGAAACATCTGTAGTGAGCGTTGTGCAATTGTTTATAACGTCCATTTAGGCCAATGTGACAAATTTACAGCGAATCACAGCCAGTTTAAACAAATTGAATAACGTTTTTGGCGGGGCTAAATAAAAACGAATTGCGGTTTTTTAGCGTCACTTTAGTGCAGATACTTTGTCGGTTTAAGTCTTGAAATTTTACAAGATTCCGAAGTCATTAGTGTTAAAAAGTAAATATCACGTGAAATTGTAGTGATTCTTTGACAAGTGTGCTGTATTGCTCAACATTATCCAAATTGTACTTACACGCAGCATTGGAGGCGAAAATGTCGAAATATGAGAGGGCTTATAGCGGATGACGGATGATTTATTTTACATTTTGCCGACGACCAATTTATTTGAAATGCATATCCAGTACATGCTACAAAACAGTCTGAAGAATATATCAATTGTGGCTTAACAATAAATAGTAGGTAGAGACGTTCAAATAAAAGGCCAAATAGGCCAGGACAAAGTAGTAATAAGATAGCTTACTATGGAGTAAACAGATAACAAAAACGCCAAAACTTATGATGTACAAGACAATTGTTAAAGGTGCTGCGGTGTATCTGCAATGGATCGTGTACGGAATGCAAAGATACAATAAAGAAGGGGCATAGAAATTGATGTAATAGAGACCACAGAAGTAAAGCGCTGAATGGGTACCAACATGTAGAGAAAATGACAGAAGAGCGATGGTCAAAAAAGTTGTGGATAAGGGCCCCTCCGTATAAATGGAAGCGATATCGACTAAAGCAAAGAGAGATGACGTGGAAGAAGCGATGGTCAGTAAACATATCCAAGAAGATATTGGAGGGACAGAGATAGATGGAGACTAGGATGCGAGAGGCGCCCACTGCCGTAGTTTTCAACGTTTCCATGACTGGATTTGTGTTAGGTCAGGATGATCAGTTTGACAATCCTACTTTTGTTATTATTTTGTGCACTTATGAGGTTTGTCCAGTAACTATCCTACCAACAATAATATTTCTGCTACTGGTTCATCTACTAACATTTGTAGGTCTATTAGAGATCATCTTAATGTGCATATTTTCCAAGCTGCGTCATTATGGAGTACTTTATTCGGCTATGATACGCTGTGGTGGAATTTAGTACATTACACCACATGTGTTCGTCGCATTTCAAAATTCCTTGCAATGACCGAGCGTGTTGAGTAGGGAATTTTGGTAAAAACTGAAACATTTGTGTGCAGGTGATAAATCATGTGCCTATGGCTATAACCGTGAGATTAAAATCGAGTTTTTTCAGTGGAAAACGTCAGAAGATAAAGGCACACAAAAGTAATTTAAAATGTTCACTATTTTCTTTGACCACAAAGGTGTTATTTATCACAAGTAGTTCATAAGATTAGGCAGTACATACGGTGTAACACTGAAAAATAATGTAAGACAGATAATCAAGCTAAAGGGGCACGCGGCTAACTGGCATCAGTGGGTCTTAATAGTTTCTTGAGCATCACTGACTCGTCTATTCTCGCCTAAAAAGAGATGATTGGTGCCCCTAACTCAGAAGAAGACGGCCATATCGTCAAGGTGTAGTTGAAGTCAGACTGGCTGCATGAACTTACCTTATCTCCATCTTCTCGTGTTTTTAATTCGCCTATCAATTCAGCTGCATACGGTCCTGAAGATGGTAAACGTTATATTGGGCACACACAATACTATAGATAAAATATTCTGTGGTCAGAAGGAAGGAAAAATTGTGACGGTACAATTATAAGCTGTAATTTATAGACCTTCTTGGGCTGGTCACAATCCAACCTACGTATTAAAAATTTTTACTGTACTCTCTTACGGAGAGAAGCTCAAAGGTGGTGTTCGGGACAGGTAAGTATGTGCAAGAAATAACTGATCTGTAGAAATTATACCTGTAAAAGGTAATTCTAATGTAATGCAGTATTAACTGTCGACATGGAGGCAAAAGGAGTATTCAGCTTTAAGTAACGAAGTCCAGAAGGCTCCATCACCCAAAGGTGAAAGGACTACTACTAGACCTGAGGCACGTTTGACTTACGAAGATGGTCGTTTGTACGACAGGATGTTGCAACCTAACGATAAAGGTTTACCGGCGCAGATTACAATTTAATACGAGTCAAAAAACCATAAGCGTTACGAATGCGAGAAACGAGTTCAAACTCGTTAAAGTCTAGCGGGGACTCATCAACGCGTATAAGCGTCTTAGAAGCCTATGGGTCAAGAAAAGTATCACTTTATCTACTAACACATTGCATACAACTACGTCATTGGAATTTGCCCACTAACGCATGTCTGGCATCTTTGCCTGTTCTCAGCCTTAATTCGCATCGCAAATGCTGGTTTTTGATGTGAGCTCAGCGCGTAGTCATCCTCCAAGGGGAGTATTTTTAGGCGTGGGCGTATGACAATATCATAAACAAAGGTATGGCACCTGCCAGTTTTGAGAAGATTCTGAGAGGAAAAACCAGCCTTATCTCTGGGAAGCTGTGACTGCTCACTCATCCTATATTATTCTGATTGTTTTTGGTCAAACGCCTCATTAATCACGTCCTCAGCTCGATGTCACTTTCTGAGATTTCTTGCTGTTCCAACAGTGGTAATAGTCATTGAAGGTAAAGAGATTTGGGGATGTGGAATGGATCAAATCAAAAAGAAGGAGCACTGAAATAAGAATTTCTAAGAGAGTATGTTTTAGGGAACTGAGGCGCAGTTTTTTTAGAGTATCTATTTACTTTTTGCATCATAAAGTCGGATAATTTAACGTTTTAAGTGTTTGTGTCAATTGAAGAGCAGCATAATAAACATTAATCATGTCTACCTACCATGCAAAAGCAAGTGAACGATCTATAAAGCGAATTTTTAATTGGTTTTAATGATCTTATAAATTTTATAATGAATTAAATATTACGTGTCTATTGAAATAGGGTGGAGAATCTTACATTTTACTTCCTCGTCTAAAAGACGCAAAAAATCGTCTTCCGAGATTTCTTCAGATCTTCACTTTCAGGGTCCAGCCTTTTGTCGGTATAACTCAAAAACTACTTGTTGGAGGAAGACGCTATTTTGCATGCGGATTTTATGTCTTCCTGGCATGAAACCGAGGAAAAAATCGGGAAAATATATACAGGGTGAGCATCATTAAAAATAAAATTCTGCATGTTTTTGTTTTAAAGCAAGAACTTTACTTCAATAAAAGCAATATTTGCACACAGTTCAAGTTTCTACTTTTGACAAAAGGGCATATTTTGAACTCAACATATACATAGTAAACACCTTAAAAAATAAATTTTTTGCTTTAACTAAGAAATAGATAAAGTAATAATTTGCACATAGCTCAGGCTTTATCCATGACAAAAATGAAATTAAACAGATACAGGGTACATGTTTTAAAACAGACAGAAGTGACAACAAGAAGTGTGTTTTATATAATCCAGCCGCGAGGACAAATGCGAGGCGATTCTGAGTGGCCGCGTGCAACAGACGGGCGGCTTTGAAAATTGCACTCTCAGGCGCTGAGTTCGGATCTTACCACCAGTAATGTTTATTTATTTAAAAATGGATGTAAGTTACATTACCAAGTGCTTCTACTTATCGTTTCAGTATTATTAGAAAAGTTAGATATTTTACCTCCAGATTCCTTTAATTTTTAAATTGTTTAGTACATACTAAATGAGTCTCTGTCACCGAAAGGGGTAGCGTGGGAGTATACGCTCGCGACAACTCAAGCCGCAGATGGGGTGGGTTCCAAAGGACACTACGATTACCTGATATTGTAGGTTTCAAGAAGGGCGCCACGCCTTTGTCCAGTTTCAGTAATAATACTCTCTGATAAAACTCGTAACGGCGAACCTAAATAGCTCAATAAAAAACAGAAATTCGATGCAGCAGTAAATAAAAAGCCAGAGGACATTACTTCACATATAATGGTAATAGTGGTTCAACAAATTTTGATGCAGCCTGTACATAGGATTAAGAACAAATATGCAATTCAGTTATAAATACAACCCGATTTTATATAAATACATAGGAAAACGTAGTTATGATTTTACTTTAATAAGTTAAGCAAAAAGAACATATGTAGATATGTTAATATAGGAGATATAATTAAACTCTCAAACGTCGTGTTATGGCACACGCCAAGTGAATGAGCAATTGCATTCGCTGCTCTTTTGTTAAGCCCGTTCTATACCTGGGAGAACCTTATTAGACAGATTTGTTTAAAGGCGGCGCTTGCAGTAGCCAATAGCTTGTTATTGAGTCGAACGTGTGACAGTTTTAGCTACGTTCAAGTACAATAAAAACCATAAAATTTTAAATGTTTAAACACAGTTGACCGTGACAAATAAGCAAGAATGAATCCTTCCATAAAGCAAAATCTAGCAGCATCGCTTGGATACTTCAAAATAAGTTAAAGTTTGTTAATAAACATAAAATATTTACCACTAAACAGTGAAATTAAATTTACGAGTAACAGTGTTGCAGTCGATCTGTCTCGACGCTACAATTAAATGTATGACGGAACATTATAATCGAAGATAAATTCCCAAATAAATCTCTTGAATTATGCAATTCGTGGACGAGGTGTGCGATGCCAAGAAATTCATCTGCATTAGTGAATTCGACGGCAGAGGGACAGCACAAAATAGTACATAATAAATTACAGCACCTTAATTCGACTGTACCATGATGTGGTGACAAAGCCCTTCGAAAGCAGCCTCTTCAGCGAGCAGCAACCTGGCAAGTGAATTCCAGTATGAACCAAGACTTCGACAAAGGAGGAAGTTAGGTCGTGGCCTATTTGACCCCGTTTAGGGAAGCTCCCATAATATCCAGCGGTTCCCCAGCAATTTGCACATGCAATTCGCCCATGGAAAATTGGCACTTCGAAAATCGAACCTCGAAAATTGCAACTCGAAAATCTCCTGTGAAGAAATTCACAGCTTAGAAATACATTAAGAAGACAAAAATTACCTACTAGACACAAGGCGTAAACAAAGTTTGTTTGCATTTGCAACTAACGAGGGAAACTGCATTTGTGTCTGGAGATTTTCACCAACAAATTCACGAAGCGGTTAAAATGGACGCCAACGGATCAAGGAAGCAAATTCACTTGTTTTTAGAAATAGATAAATTAGTGTCGCTTGACGTCAGAACAATCCAATAGCGGCCACAAGGTAAATCGATGACTTAAAGATCGCCCAATAACGTTCGATAGCGAAATTTGCAGTGTGCGCCACCTAAACCTCAGATGTCAAAGCTTGAAAAATCTGCAAGCTGCTGACGCCGGTGAAGAACTACGCTAATAACGCACTTTGAATTGCCTAAATTCAAGGCGCCCAAAGGTTTCTAAAAATGAAATGTAACAAAGTTATGAGTAAAGCCCTTCACGGATTTTTTTATTGATGACTTTAAAGTCCAATATATGACCACGGACACTACTGTCATTCCAGGACTTTCCGAATTAATCTCGGACATATGGTAGCCCTAGTTCCATATAATGCTGAAATATAGCAGAATATGGCTTTCAATACGAATATTCTTCGTATTATCACAAAACCACATCGAAACAGCCGGTTTATGCCCTCAAATCGATTGTAACGCAATGCAAGAGCATCTGTAGACGACAGTAAACTGTCTGTGTTTATTGCTCGGTAGCTCCTGGTTATTTCTTACTTGGCTTTTGACTTCTCTCACTTGACAAATAGAAAAATGTACTGCATCTCTTTAAAAGCTGAGTTTCCACTAGCGACTTGCCAAAATTTAAATTTGACAAGTTTGTCTTGGTTATCCAAATCCCTTCGCAGTAGGCTCCGGTTTTTACGTTTCGGTTAAAAAGCCGAAAAGCTCCGGTGCAAGTTCTAAAATCTCAAACAGGGTAAATCCTGTTTCGGCGTTTCTTAATTAAATGAGAGATTTAAGGGGCAAATAAATGCGCATACTTCAAACTAATTTAAGTTCGCTTGTGTGAACACATACATACATCACATTTCCGACGTAAAACTGTCGGAAGTTTTGAGAAGTTCGCGCTATATTCAGATTGTTAAGCATAATTCGGTAATTGAGTTTCTTTGTTACTAAACATGAGATCCTTGAATTTAATTAACGCTCGTGGGGCCGGAAATCGTCTTAGTGCCCGGAAAGACCAGCGCCTCGCGGGATCCCTGGCCTTCCGGAATCTCTGGACTTCCGGGACACGGTTTCGGCCAGCGGGAAGCGAAGACCCAGCAATTATACATTCCAATTAGCAGCTCTAATATTTCATAGTGTTTTATGCAGGTTCTTAGGAAGGGTTGCTGCACGTATAAATTTTAGGATGAATAGGCGTTACTTAGTCAATAATTTATTATTTCTGTTGGGTTTATGTTTGAAGAACTGTTTTATGGACTCAGGGCTCGAAAACAGAAACATAGGAGTAGTATGTAGTAAAATGTGAGGACTATAGTAGAACATCGAGGCGACTGGGATAGTGTGAGGCTAGTGTACACGTCAGTACTGCTCAAATATGGTATAATTGTGTAAGTGCAGTTTGTATCTGCTACCTTTTCCTTTCCTTTTGTCAACACATGATATATATGAAGTAATATTAAAACAGTAGGATGTTACTTTTTTAGACTTCATAGTACATTATTTCATATTTAATGTAACAAGGTTTGTGTACAGAATTCAATAAATAGGTTTAATATAAAAATTACCTAACAATCTGAAGTTTACTTTATAACCAAAAGAGGTCTACATGTTTTGTAAATATTATATTAACCATCAATAAACAATTGCACATACTAAAGAAAGAGAGAAACAACTTTATTTAAAACAAAGTGAAGCTGTTTGATTGCAAAGAACAAGAACCCATTGGGTTCTCCGGAATAATAACTCACATTCGTTTAAATTCAATATAATTAAACCACATCTGATACAGAACATCAGCATTTGGTATCAAATGATCCGATATATAATTTGGTAATAAATTATTAACAGCTTTGTAAATCAAAACCATTGTATTAAAATAACCACTCTGTTTGATACTTAGCCATTGTAACGTATTCAGCATTAACTTAATATTCGTATATTTAGAACATCGTAAAATATTTCGCATCGCTCTGTTTTGTTGTTTTTGCAACCTGTGCAAATCCACGTCGCAACAAAGAAAGAGGATACTTGCACAGTAATCAAAGTGTGGCGCATTAATAATTTCTGATTTCTTTGTAATGTTTCCAATCATTTGCATTTGCATATAATTTACGCTTTTTGTATGACGCATCTCTATATTTCTGTAATCGTTGAAAATCAGCAGAATACCATGCGTTAGTATTTTTCACCCTGCTAATAGGGCACGTAATCAGGTCAGCGAAGCAATTTTGCAAAGACTACACAATTATTGCAGCTGCAATGTACACATTTTTACTTAAATCGCAGTTCTAATCGGCCAGTTTATTTAATAAAGCACTTTGTCATCAAAGAATTTTTTATGTACCGTTTTGAACTCCCGGTTAGTACATTGTTTATCAAATGTAAGAGTGATTTTCGGTGAATCTAGGACGTCAACATAAAATTGTTAGTTATTACCAAATCTATTAATGCGTTCGAAGTTCCAGTCATTCTTGTCTGTGGAACTGTCTTGCTTCTAATTACACACAAGTGTATACAGATATGTAACGCAAGCTTGACTTGAGTGTTAAACAGGAAATATATAACATTAGTTTGACTACAACAGGTTCTCGGTGTCGATTTGTTACGTGTAAATATATACAGTGTGATTTATTAGCCCCTTTACAAGCTTTGGCAATGAAAATCAGATTTAGTTTCATGAACAAATGTTCATATAAACGTATGTCATATCTTTCTTCGTTCAGACGTTATAGCGCTTTTAACATTTTTCTCTTTGAACACTAATAAGTAATCATAATTTAAAGAAATTAAAAACATTTATTACAACAAACGGAAAGCAGAATTTACCTACATAAAATGTTCAAAAAGTAGTCCATTCTCCTGAATACATAATTGGCAACGATGAATTAAATTCTCTTGCGCGCGTAATAAATTCATGTTATTTCTAATATGAATTGCAGCACTTTAATCCTCTGCAACAACTGATTGCGATCAATTATTTCCACGGCATAAACAGGTTGCTTGAAGTGACCCCATAAATAAAAATCGCAAGGAGTCAGGTCGGGTAATGTAGGTGGCCATGGTATAGGACCTCCGTTACCAATCCATTTATTTGGGAAATGAGTATGCAACCATTGGGTCACTTGTCTTCCTCGGTGAGGCAAGGCCCCATCATGCTGACACAATATATCTTGTAGCAGGTGGAGTGGAACATCATCCAGAAGATCAAACAATGTGGTGTTCAAAAAGTTATGGTACCTCTCTGCATTTAACTTTCCATTAAATGCATTTAGAAGTAATGTGTTATTTACACTAAATCTCTGCTAGAAATTACGCGTTCTGGTCGCATGTGGATTGTCCAAAGACCAAACATGGTCATTATGGAAAAATTGGATTCATCATTGTATTCACTATGGAATTTTTGAAATAAAGCTGTTATCTTGGACGTGTTGTTGTAATATCTAGTGACAAAAATTTAATCGCAGTTTAGCATTTCCGTGATGCAATGCTTGTACACTTTGTCGATGATGAGGGTGCAACATTTCTTGATTTATTGTTCGCCATACAAAACTTTGTGATAGCCCCAAAATTTTGTGCTATGCATCTGGTACTAATTTTCGGTTCTCCAGTTACAGCATTTATTACGTTTTCACGATCTTGAATATTTTCATTATGCGGGCGAATGGGTCTAGGAGGAGCAGCAGTACCAGTCATGCGAAGTCTTCTAAATGATGTACTGAATATGGAATGGGACGGTTGATGAGGAAATCTATTTCGATAATCTCTCGCTGTATTACGAGAATTTCCATTGCAAAGTCCATACACAAACACAATGTCAGCATATTCTTCATTAGAAAATGGTAAAATTACACAAATACAAATTTTAACGAATAGTGACAGAACACATTTACATAAACAAACTATTTTTGACAGGAGATTATTTAAAATGACAGTTACAAATTTTGTTTTGCTACATCATGACTACTACGATTTTTCAACTTAAACATTTTAAAAGCGCTATAATTTCTGAACAAAGAGAGATAGGACATACGTTTAAATGAACATTTCTTCATGAAATTAAATCTGCTTTTTATTGCCAAAGTGTGTAAAGAGGCTAATGAATCGCCCTGTAGTATTACCTTTATTTATTTTCAGTTTTATTTTGATTAAGTAGAGTGGTGCACCGCAAGTTCATTCATTATTAGCTCAGGGAGGACATGTATTTGTTTTGGATGAATGATTTGGGTCTAAATGTTGTAAGATCAAAGTCCTGAATATTAAAAATTCTCCAGACGCAAATTTTTAAAAATCTCGAATGTCAAATAAAGCAGTGAGCACCAGCACCTGTCAATTAATCTGAAATGGCAGTGGTAAATATGAAATAAAAATAATTATACGCGTGTTGTATGTACAGATAACTTAAGTAAAAATGTCTTATTAAGAGGTATTTAGATTTTTATAAAGCTCCTTCTGTAAGCCCTGGCATTTGTAATATGTGCAATCTATAATATAATTTTCCTTAATGTGTGTTTGTCTGTCTGTCTGCTGTGGCACAAAATCAAATATCACGTTTCCTGCTTCGCAGATGTTTATATTTGTTTAGGTTTTCTTATCTGAGCGCTCGGCTGGGAGCGTGACCTTCGGCGTATCCTATTTCACACGTGCGCCAAACGTGCGCGTAGCGCGCCGTTTGCTTGTTATAATCTTAATTGCTGTAGCCAGAAAATGGTGTGGACCTAACCGTTAATTTTTTGCTATAATGTTGTTACTTTAATATAAATTCAACATCTTGTGTGCATTTATATAATAGGATACAGCTTATTATATTACAAAATATTATGTTCCGTTGCCCTACTGTTTGAAACGAAAAAAATACGTACTTTGAATTCCAATAAAACAAATGTATTTATTTCTGAGTTTGACTAGTTCACGTCTCCTAACTGTGAACATACTAGAGTCTTGAATATCAGTTAGGCCATAATAATAAATATATTTTTGACGGTAACTGTATCTGCACTCTTTGGCAACATAAATTGTGTGCTTAATGTATCTTTATTCCTTTTAAATAAAGCAGCTTTTGTTTTTTTTCTTCAAATTCTTATATTTTTATTGACTTAGCAGAGTAATTCAGTAGCTTACTTTCGTCTGGTATTATCCTCGTGTTTTATTTCCAAAGTAAAGATACAAGCTTATTCAAAATGTATGGTCCACATTTAAGGGTGCGATGTGGGATGCTACAAGAAGCAAACCATGTTAATAAACCCATGTGTTATTTCCAACCGTTATTTAGTTACAAAGGATTTGTTGTTTTTATAATTGTTCTGTTAAATCAAGCCATCTAGGAAATAACTCAAACAAAAGATAATGTGTTATGACGGAAGGTGTTTCAAGTTTGAATTATTGTTGTTTTCTAAGTTTGGTATTGATCATTCCCGCTTCAATAGGCATACACAAAATGTATTTCTGCATACTGACGTACAAAAAAGGCTCTATCATTGCCACACTTAGTAAATAACAATAATTCAAGCTTAAAACACCTTCTGTCATAACAAATTAGCGTTTGTTTGGATTATTTCTTACATATGGATTTAACAGAACAATGATAAAAACAACGAAATTCTCGGTAACTAGATAACGATTGGAAATAAGACATGTGGTTATTATTTTTTTTTTTGCTTTTTTTAGCATCCCACATTACACCTTTAAGTTTGGACCATATCTTTTGAATCACTCTATATATTTGCGACAATCAAAAACACTTTGGTAACTTAGGTTTCTTCGAACTGTAAAACGATTTTTGTTAACAAAGCGGTTAATGGCGGATAATTAAGTATCATCAAAAAATATTTTCATCTAGTATGGCCATGGAATACTTCTTAATTTATGAATGCAACTACAGTTATACTTAAATGTCAAACTTGACATTTGCTTTTTAAGTGAGTTATAGTTGCAGTCATAAATTAGGAAGTATTTTATGGTCATACTAGATGAAAATAATTTTTGATCATACTATACTTCTTTAGAACAGTTTTCAGGACTGTGGGGCTATGGTGCACAGGCAGCTGGAGTGAGGTGGATCGGGGCGGGTCTTAGGTACCTATTAGACGACTGCTTTGTAGACGAAGGAAAATTTTACGTGTTGGAGCTTTGGCCTGCCGGACGCCGGCGAATTTCGTCTAAGGTCTAAGCGAAGTGCTTCGGTGGTACCTTCGGACTCCTGGCTTTGACTCGGGGCTCAGAGTGAATCGAGCTGGATAGCCACTTGAGGTGGTTGATAGGTTGAACACGGATTTCTTCAGTGGGCCCTCGCGACTAATTTACAGTTTGCAGAAGTTGCTGGAGCCGGTGCAAATCAACGTTTGTGTCAAATTTTGTGTGGTGGCATTAGCGACCGGCAGCCTTAAACTTATTCAGGGCTACAGTATGAGCGTTGTAATTGAGGCGGATCGATCGGAATCTGGATGCTGGCTCAGGAAATGGTTATCGTTTGGGGGACCGGGTAGAAAGAATTTCTGAGCCCGTTACATATTAACCCAGGTGTTTTACAGCTTATAAAGTGTTTATTGGAAAATATCTTTGAAGCTGGATTCAGAACTTGTCTGGCTAGAGCTCCTTTCGCAGGATGAAGTGGCTCATGGGATTGCTTCAACGACTCGCTACCCTGGATGTTGGTGCTCTCGGTTTCTGGACAGGCAGCGGCTCGCTTTGCAGGACAAAGCGAGACCGGTGACATTTTTGATCACTTATCGAAAGTGTATAGATGGGATGTGCCAGTGTGTGCTGTGGTAACTAAGTGGTTTAGAAAATGTACGCCGTTGCAGCATTAAAGATGATCCAAAGTTCAAAGGACCATACAGCTACAACCCTCGATAAACACGTGGCTAGGGTGTATCGAAGTGTCAGAGGTTGCTCAGGAGAATGGTGCTTCAGAAGGAAGTGTTTACAACAGCTTTTCGACCTACTTAATTACAATCTAGAGGATTAGATATATGGTTCTACTTGGTTTTATGAGTGGGACTCTGAAATGCCAAGCAATGCTATAATCCCACAACTCTTGATAAATTTTCGTAGTGAATTTAAAGAAAAGAGATGAAACTTTCCGACAATGCCCCAGTCCACAACGACCGAGTTCGCACAACTTAATCAACTGGCTTACGGCCCGGACATGCCTGCATATCTGAAGGAAAGATGGGGCAAGTGTATTGAATTTAAGGGGGAATATATTGAGAAATGGTAAATACATTTAATTGTTATTACAGCCCGGGCATGCCTGCATCTTTGATTTGAACTTGACGTTTCGCTGCTCATGCTGTCAGCTTCTTCAGAAGATTTCTGAAGACAGTATTTAGAAGTCTTCTGAAGAAGCTGACAGCATGAGCAGCGAAACGTCAAGTTTCAGTATAAGAATTCAAATAAACTTTAAATGATCCTCATATATTATCTATTCGAAGTTCATCCAGAGCACTTTCGTTTCGTTTATTAATATTTTTGAGGTTTTATTTGATACCTGCCATTACAGTACCTTCAATGCGAGGGTTAAATAAAATAAAATAAATATTACTATATGGAATAGGTGATTAATTGAATTTTTTAGTCTTCGCAAGTTATTGCCAGTAGAGTCAGTTTAGGAGTGTTTTTAATTGTGGAGTCGAAGCAGCAGCCGTATCAAACAAAACTGTTTGTTTTGTGAAGTGAATTCGTTCATACGCCTCGTTTGCACGAACAAACAATTTCTCACCCAGTTTGAAATTTCCATTCTTATTAAGGCGCCGGATTCGCCATTATTTTATTAAAGACCTGTTAAGTGTTTACTTGCGATTAAATTTTTACATTCGCCTCGGCTCCGCTTGTTTTGTGGTGTTTGCAGATTATTCGCTGTTATATTGAAAATCTCGGCGCCTGAAGTTATCTCGAGTGCAAAACTGAATTTCGGCGTTTCCATCCAGATAACACGCAAAGTTATGGCTCCGTCTATTAGCAAAAAGCTCGACAAGGAGTACAATGTAATTTGTAACGTTAGCTTAGCTGCGGTTTTCCGAATTAATAATGGAAATGTTATTATTCATTTATGCGGGAATGAGAACCTTGTTTGAATACAAAACTGAATAAAATCAACATCACGTTTGCAGAGTACACGTTAAAAATATTTAATCTGCCCCTTGCAAATGCTTGTTTTCAAATGTGTTTGTGTAACTGGCCGCTTTGTATTTTGTATTAATGTCGTGTAGTTTTGTTTATAACAACAATAAGTATTTAACCCTGTTAAAGGGTGCTCGCCCATTAGCCCACTGAAAGACCTACGAAAAGCTCCGGGCATTCGGTACTAATCTTTTAATGAATGTACATATTCGTTCTGGAATGACCGAGCGTTGTCACGGATTTGTGTTGAAGGATGAGGGCAAATGGTTTTTATTTTACATGCAAATAGTGCTTCTGTTAAGCGGTTCGGTATTTGTTACGCTTGCTTTGCCAGGGGATAAGTTTGCGTTTTTAATTTGGAAAGATTTTGTGTAAACCTGCCTTTTATTTGAGCACATTTATTCAAATTAATCTAATGTAATTTAATTTAACGTACAAGCTGGGCTTTTTGTGCAAATCTGTGTTAATGTACAGCGTTGCCTTCATAACGTTAAATTTAATTACAGCAAGTGGCCTTTGTTTGCTTGGCATAGTTGAGTAACAAAGCAATGCGCAATTACAACTTGAGGTTAAAAGAATTAATTAGTTCTGTCATATCAGTAAAAATATTTTAACGACAGGCTAATTCGTTTACTTAAAACTATACGTTATGCAATGTTTCATAACATTGCTATAACAAATATCGTGCTATATTACAATGCAATGCTGTATTAGACTCCACTATTTGATGCCTGTTTGTGAATTTAAATAAAATTTAATTAGATAAATTAGGGCAAATCTAATCACATTTCTCAGATTTATATTTTACTACTGTGCTCAAACTTGCCTGTCAGTAAATTTTAGGCTGGTTCAAATGGATTGTAATAATTAATTACACAAATAAAATGGTTGAAAAGCCCCTCTTTCTATTTTTATCTAATTGCAATATTTATTTACGCTAGCTCTCGGCAAAACACAAGCTCTATTCTCAGGGTGGGATCAGAATTTAACTATCGCCATAAATCTTAGGTTATTTGACTTGGAGTAGCTCATTTGCTCGCTTTCAGCAGATAATATTAGTAATCTCCATTTGACAGATGACACAAAATGTCGCCAGGGCACAGCGTATTTGAACGTTTAAACTGGTGAAAATACTGTGAAAAATGCGTCAGGTAAGTTATTTGAAATTATCCCGCTTGGCAACTATTAAAATTCTTTGCCTTCGTTATTTAGGATGTAGAAGGTACGCCAATTCTTTCAATTGTTTATGAACGCTTGGATCCTGGCCAAACTCGGCACAATCTATTATACTCGATTTTTGAAAAACACGAAGCAACTGGACCCTTAGGGAAAAGCTAGGCCACTCCGGGAATGTTTGATCTAGTCGTTTGATGCGTTTTCCCAAACCTAACTCTCAAATTGTTACCTCGTTATGCAGGTTTCGGAGCTGCTCGCAGTGACGTATCTTAAATATCTCGGCTGGAAACGCTCCCCTTGCTGCAGATGTTGTACGGACATTCTTGCAGCCCCCGCCGATCTATTGCAGTACAGGCCTCTGACTCTGGATCCTTACTTTTTTCGGAAACCCAGCTGAACGGCTGCCGATGTCCTTAGAGATGCTATTGGAAAATTTGTATTTTTATGCTGTGGAACCTCTCACAAACACACACCACATAAACATGGACACATATACAATAAAATGTAATACTTTTGGAATGGTAAAACACTTTTTATTAATATAAAACTGCAATTGAAATAAGAGCACAAATTTTACAAACATCAAATAATTTCAATTCAATTGTTCTCCTCCTTTTTTTAATCAAAATAGCATCAGGTTGCTAAGTTACTGTTGATTTTCTTATGTTAATGGAAATTAATACTGATAATGAAATGTTACAAATGGAAGTAAATTTGAGTACATAATTAATATCTGCAATTTTCTTAAATCTAAATTATTGTCTTTAACCTTATAATTAAAATTGTTCGATAGCGTGTGCAACACACGTTATTTATTTATTATTGTCACTGCTCTGTTCTGCACTATTGCACTTTATTTTTAAATACACTGATTTTTGAGTTCGGGTCACTATTTTTTCTCTTTTGTTGCCTTCTTCTAGCATTGCTCTTTGCAATTTTCTATATTATATTATGCTTCATCTTGCTTTACCTTTCTGCTTTGCTCACTATTTTCACTATCCTGTGCTTTTACTTAACAACTACGCTCCTTTTGTGTCAAATACATTTTGTGTGGTCTGTCTTTACATGTGTGCAAACCTTTCATTTTAATTATTTTAATTTATTCACAGGCCAATTCAAGCCCTCTAAAATAAGCTTTTCCATTGAGTGCGTTTCTCCGTCTAAATTCTGCTTTTCGCATCTCATTATCAATGCATTCAACATTTTATTTTAGTTTAAATTGCAATTATATAAAATATTCCAACTCTGTGCTTATTGAATCGGTCAATTATCCTGCACTGCAAACAGAACCAAGTTGTGGGTTTAATACCATCTCAATATATACTACTAATAACATTTCTTGAGTGTTAATATCACACCATTTATTAATTTTTAATCTGCTGAAATTCATGCTACATTTAAAACTGCTTAATTGAAAAATACACACAATTTTCTTATATTAAGTAATTTTAATTTTGGTATTGATTGATCATACAGATATATCACTTAATACATAATACAGTAATAAATTACACTGGGCGTTTTAAAATTGTCTCCTTAGAAGAAACCTGAACACAAAAATGCAAACAGGACCGGTGTACGGCTTTTCAATATCCAGTTTTTAATACTTTTAGAACTTTTTTCCTAACTTTACAACATCGGTATAAGCATATGTTGATTAAATCACATTAAAATGAGCATTGCTTCACTGAAAGGTTTCTTTTTATGATGTATATAAATCCTGATTAAATATTATCACAGTATTTTTCAAAAATGATAGTATTTAATTTATTTTATCTACAACACTGTGTAGAATTGACTTTTAGTTTGCAGTTTGAAGTTTGTAAAACGAATGTTTAATAATATGTTTTCATTAGTTTACGTCGTCAGCAGCAACGCGTTTTAAAATTTTTAACCAAGCAAAATTACCACCGGTTGCTAGTAATCTTAATTTACATTTAAAATATTTGTTTATATTTACCGTATTTTCTCGATTCTATCGCTCACTCGCGTTTTAACTCTGCCCCACTTGTGACTAAATACTAGCTTTACGCACTTGTATCGTAAATTACTATAACAGAATCATAACAACCTGTTCAATTCAGCAAAACAGTCTAAAGCACTAATCGATTGAGAGGTATATAAAACCCACCAAGGACAATATAAGAAAGAAATAAGAAAAATGCAGAGAGAATCATGGAAGCTCTTTGTAATATAATCGAGACACGAAACTATCAAGGATTCAGCTCGTCGAAACAAAATCCTGTCAAAAGGCCCATACCAATAGCCAGCAAGTCTCAAACGTGAGGATGGTAGCTTTAACAGCAACGTTGAAGAGACGGCGGAAGCACTTATGAGCACGCACTTCCCTGGTTATTACATTGAACCTCATCTTATGTTGGGAGCTCTTCTTATCTTTACTCCGAGGGAGGAAGAATGGGGATTGGCAAACCGCGTGGTGGAGGAGGATAAAATAATTAATAGTTAAAACATTCCACCTTTTCAAATCCCTTGGCGTGAATGGCAACTTTCCAGCTCTATTTCAGTGGAGCCTGGATTTGCTGTTACCCTACCTTATGCGAATATCGAGGGGCAGCATCTCTTTTAGATTGTTAAAGGGAAGTGAAAGTAGTTTTCATACCCAAATCAGGTCGTCGGGATTACTCCCTACACAAATTGTACCGTACAATCAGTCTAACTTTTTTTTTTGGAAAGGCTATATGACAGATGCAGAAGGGACAATGTATTGGTAAATAATCCTGTACATCTCAATCAACATGGTTATACTCCAGGGAGATCTAGAGAATATGCCGTACATATAAGGTGCGTTTGATAACTACCTTTTCAAACATCGATGCAGCCCTACGAGAACGTGGGGTTAGTGATACTCTTCGAGAATGGATTATATAGTTTCTTCAACACAGAGCTATACATATAACTGTGGGAAGTACTACTATTAGAGCAACGGTAAATAGAGGCTGTCTTCAGTGTGGTGTCTTATCACCATACTATGGAACTTAGAAGTTGGTAGCCTCATTTGTCGTCTCAACAGAGCAGGCTTCTATATGGTAGAATATGTAGATGATATAACTATCCTGCTAAACAGCAAGTACGAACAAGTGTTACCTATGTAATCTAATGCAAACAACACTTAGAATGACTGAACTCTGGTGTACAGAACATTCACTGTTTATTAATGCTTATAAGACGGAGGTGGTTTTGTATACGAAAAAGAGCAAAATAAAGATTCGCAGAGAACCAACACTTTTCGATATGGCCCTTCGCTTTTTCAGATAAAGTTAAGTATCTGGGTGTTATACTTGACATAAACCTGAACTGTGGGAAACAGCTAAAGGTTAAAATCGAAAAGCAAACTTGACATTTTGGCAGTGTCGCCGCGCGATGGATAGACTTTGGGGACCATCACCAAAGGCTGTCCTGTGATTGTATACAGCCATTATTCGACCTATGTTTTGTTATGGAGCCGTAGTCTGATGGCTCAGGACCAGACAAACTAGTTACTGTAGCAGCTGAAATCTTGCACGTTCCAAGACTGGCGTGCATGACCGTTACAGGTGCAATTCGAACTCCTCCCACTGCAGTTCTTGAGGTAGCTTTGGGGCTTCCTCCATTAGATCATTTCGTGGAAGAGACAGCTTTAAGGCGGTCATAAGACTGCAGGTTAAGAGACTATGGAACGACAAGGGTAGTGGAGGTAGACACTGTCGTATCCTTAAGGAGGCTGTCCATATGATGCCTGTTCTCGGAGCAGCTACAAATTTCCTCCCTCCTACATATATATTTAAGAAGCACTTCAAAGTTATTATGAATGCTGAAGATGCTTCTGAACCTGATATATCCATCTACACTGATGGATCCAAAACCAAAATAGGTACAAGGGCAGGTTCCTTTTCAGAAGACCTAAATTTCCAAATAAGCATAGCATTAGGCAAACTTGCCACAGTCTTTCAAGCAGAGACTGTGGCTATAATGCAAAGTGCAAATGCAGTTCTAGATCATCGTATCATGAACAAAATCATCAGATTAGCTAGCAACAGTAAAGCTGCTTTGTTGGCACTAAACAACTGCAAAGTTGTGTCTGTGGTTCTATTCTAGTATCATCGCATTCTAGAAGCAGTTGCAAAGGATAGTGTCATTGAACTCGTTTGGGTTAATTCAGGTTTATGGTAACGATCCGGCTGATGTTTTAGCGTGGTCCAGAGTAATCTTTCATGGGTCCAAAGGCTGCAATTGCACTATCGTTATCCACACTCAACACCTTAATTACTCAGGAAACTCACAATGGTCATTGCGACAGATGGGTTAATATGGATACATGTCATCAAGCTAGGATGGCATGCATAATTTTCACGGAGTAAATTACGCGTAGTTGTGGAATTTCTCTTCGGACATTGCAAGCTAAACAAGCACATGCACAGGATGGGTCTAATCGACTACCCAAACTGCCGAGGGTGCAACCTCGAGGACGAAACGGCAGAGCACGTATTGTGTGAATATCCTGCACTCGTCCCAATTAGAGGATCCATGTTGGGGGATTTCTGGCCTGACATGGCCAGCATTATTAAGATAACATTTATAATAAAATATTTATCGGCTTAGCCCTGCGGCTGCGACTGCAATAAACAAAGAATTTAGCTTTATCGTAAAGTCACGTAGCTGGATAGGCAAAATGTTTCACATATATTCGCCTGGGAAGCAACTCCACAGGGAAAACCCTTTTGATAAAATGGCGCAAATAGTTTAAGGTGCTGCACTTTCGACGGAAATACGCTCCAACACTTATTTAATAACTGCAAGCTTACTTATAAAGCACATACAAGATTGGCACTCAAACTTATCTGTGTAACACATTCAAAATTTGCGGTAATTTACACATGCAAAACTAAATTAATAAGGCATATGGCGGGGAACGATGGCCCGAGAATGGCAAAAGTTTTCCTGGAACTCGAGCTCCAAAATGAAGCCGTGATTGGCGAACGAGTTTGAATGAAAATAAAATGAATGGTTTCAAGATTGTCGATGAGTGAACTTGGCGTCAATCTACACGTAGTGTAAAGGCAGGTTTTTCTAGGTCTTCGTCGGAACACAGGGTTTAGATATACTAGGGCAGATTGAATGCTTCTTGGAAGAATACAAGTTTTGTTTGATTTGACAACTGTTCCATTTTTCAATATAGTCTTATTTGAGCCAATTTTTGAAACTGGAAAATAAGAATAAATCTCTGGGAGCCAGATTCGGTAAGTACGGTGAAATCAACTCGAAACCCAGTTCATGGATTTTTGTCATTGCAATTATCAGGAAGCACAGTAATTTGGTGGAATAGCCTCTTTTTCGGCGTGTATTGGCGTTTGCGAGTAATTTTTTTTTATTTTATACGATCCAGTAATGTAGCACAGTATTCACATGTGATACTTCTTTTCATTTCAAGATCAACAGAAATTATTTAGTGTGAATTCCCAACAAATATTGGCTATTATTTTGTCGGCTCATAAAACGGTATTGGCATTCCTTGGCGTTGGAGAATCACCATGTTTCTACTTTGTCTGGGAAGTGTAGTGGTGGTCCCACGTTTCATCAACGGTAGGTAACAAATGGTGGCATAAAAGCTTTTGGATCACGGCAGAAACGCCGCACACACTCGTTTGAAACTTTGAATCGTTAGAGGATGTGGTCAATTATCAGCAATTGCGGGACCCATCTTGCACACATTTGAAAAATTGAATATATAAATTATAGCCAGACTTGCTAGTTTAATTTAATTTAATTGTTTCATTTGTTTGCTACAATTACAAGACTTATACTGGCTTCCTAGGTAGCTTAGAATGCCAAGGTATCAATAATAAACTCAAGCTTAATTACTCAGGAAAGAACATAATTTTTTTTATCATTGTATAATATGTTTAGCTAAATACATTAAATTAAATTGTATTTGATCAGGCAAAGAAATAAAAAAGTAACAATGCTTGTAAAATTAATAGAACTCTTTTAACGGAGCGTCTCGCTTGCGGGGAATCGGGCCGTGGCAGTCTCTTTTGGAACAGTCTATACATAAAGTAGCTCCGATGTCCCATAGGCAGTTCGTCGGGCCTGTACAGATAAGATGACAGTTAGCGGAGACCTCTTAATAGTGGCACGTAAACAATGAATTCTGTCTTTAAATTGTTAAAAGGGCGGGCAATATCAAGTTAAATTACATGCATACCTGGTGCGACTCGTGTTTATTGCGGCCTGCAGGTGTATTGTTGGCGGACGGCGAGTTTAGCTGGTTTTACCTATGACAGCTGCTTTGCGAATCCAGGTAAGTAAATTTTGATCGAATAACCGTTGTTTCTTGTTGCTGACGATCCCCGTCGAATTACTCTCAATTCAAACGTGCGTAACTATGGACGCCGGCCCCCGGCTTTCTAAGCTGGGCCTCCTAGCGCGCGTTTTCGGCTTCGATGGTGCGAAGTCGCTCCGGAAGCAATTACTGGGCTTAATTACGCCAACATCGTTGTCATGGTGCAGGGAAATTTAGTTCACGGACGGAACCGTCGCCAGCGAGCTCGGCTTAATCTTCCTGGTCACCAAGTATTGGGAACCGTCGGCGGCGAGTTCGGCTCAGTTCTCCCAATAACTGGGTGTTGGGAATCGTCACCGAAGAGTCCAAGGTGACTCCCCTAATAACCAGGTGCTGGGAAATATTACTGATGAGTCTCGAATGACCCTCCTAGTAATCAGGTGTTAGGAAATGTTACTGATGAGTCTCGGATGACCTTCCTAGTAATCAAGCGTTAGGAAATATTACTGACGAGTCTCGGATGACCCTCCTAGTAATCAAGCGTTAGGAAATATTACTGACGAGTCTCGGATGACCCTCCTAGTAATCAGGTGTTAGGAAATGCTACTGATGAGTCTCGGATGGCCCTCCTAGTAACTTGGTGGGACTGGTAGGAACCCCGTAGAAAAGTCCAGATACCCTCCTGAGTGAGGCTAGGCTAGGAGAGAGGAGTAGGAAAATTCTAGGAAAATTCTGTCTTGCAATAGCTTCGATTTCTCCTTTTATAGCCTGGGCTGGCGTAATCAGCGGTTCACGCCGGTTCGTTGGAGCGGGGATTCTTGCTTTAGGTGCGAGGAGGGGGTGCCTGCGTCTCCTAGCAATGACATCGCTTATCGCTATCGGAACGGTGCTCCGGTACCTAACGTGGAATACGCAATGGGGAACGCGCGAATTAATTTATAATTCCCAAAATCGCGTTCGCGCTGGGCGAAACGTTATGACGTGATTTAGATATTCCTATAAATTCAAATATCACTTGAAATTTCGGTCGGCGGCCATTTCAAACAATTTGGTGCACTTTGCTAATCATTTCTTCACAAACGGCTTGTATCGTTTAAATTCGGCAGGCTACTTGTTAACGGTGAAAAGCAAAGGAGCAGATTCTCCCAAAATAGAATCTACTTCACCTTTTATTTCCGAGGCGGTTAACCCTTTCAGGGTAATATGTAATAACTTGATGCTCTTGTTTTTCCATTTTTCACAAATATGTTGCAACAACGACTTAGCGGGCATCAAACGGTTTGATAATCAAAATGCAACACAACAAAGGTTGGAACTTGATAACTGTCACAAAATTAATGCACTCATGGTGTCTTCTCTAGGGTAGGCGAGAAGTATTCAGTTTGCTATTGTACAGTCCGTTGATATTTAAATCGGCGAGACGATAGGAGGGCTGTTCTGTATATATCCGATCCGGGGATCGAGATAAAATTTCAAGGCACTCGAAACGCGACGGGATTGGAATTTTAGATGGGCTGCGCTTTAGAACGCTTGATATATTGAACAGTATTTCTAATTTGCTAAAATTAGAACGAGGAGGTTTCCACTAAACAGCTCTATTCACGGAACGAAAAACGGCGATGCCCATGGTTACGACACCCGCAGTCGAGGCGATATACAGGTTCCGCAGCAGAGACTAACTTCCACTAAACGAAATAATTTCGGAATAGGATTATTTAATTCGCTTCCTAGTACTCTCAAAAATGCCCCAACAAAACTCTTCAAAGTTAAGCTTAAAAAACATCTTCTGGCCAATGTCTACTATGAACTTTCCGATTTCAGATTTGTTGAAAATTAAGACTGTCTTGTTTTATTGACTTTAGTATTTTTGTTGTTACTGTATTTATCTGTAGTTGACTATTTCTGTAAATGCATTGTATTTTTTATTTTTATATTTTTATATTTAAACAGGAATTGTGACATATCTAAGCACCACGGTGTATTTTATGATGAATAAAAATACAATACAATACAATACAACGATATCGCTCATATCAAGCACAAACTGTTTGCTTGACGAACTCTGGGCAACTGAGATTGGCTCTCACGTTAACTTGGCGCGACGAATTCAAGCCTCTTTTCTTTGTCATAAAAGGTAGCGGCAGCGTCAATTTTGAAATAGGTCTAATAAATAGCTACGCTGTAAAAAAGTAGTCAAATTTTTAATGCATTTTTTAATAACTTATAGATGCCAAACTGCATTCCTTAATTTGGTTTTCTTAACAAACAAGTATAAGAACAGATTGCATTTGCGGCCAGATTTGAGGTTGTTTTTTATATTCAGTTTTTATGGGATACCTAACGATGTCAACCTTAAAATTTGCATGTGAAATATTACCTCTACTGGCGCATTATTACTTTTGATCACTTCATTTAAATAAATACATTTTTTTTACGATAAAGGAACTATTAGATTCACCCACGCTGCCCTTCCAGCGTCTGGTGCGCGAGATCGCCCAGGACTTCAAGACCGACCTGCGATTCCAGAGCTCCGCAGTCATGGCGCTCCAGGAGGCTAGCGAGGCGTACCTGGTCGGCCTCTTCGAGGACACCAATCTGTGCGCCATCCACGCCAAGAGGGTGACCATCATGCCCAAAGACATACAGCTGGCGAGACGCATCAGAGGCGAACGGGCTTAATTTCATCGCGCCTGCGATAAAACTCCAAGCTTGGGCACAGCGACGACAGACGGCATCGCCTACGGCAAACAACTCGGGAATGTGGGCGGGGGCATCAAGGTTGCACTTGCGGGAAAATCCAGAAGGCTTAATGGCGGTCTCCTACGGGACGCGGGAACGTTGGAGCCTACAGTTTGGAAGCTGTGCGGGTTAGGTCCCCTCGCGCTCCTTGGGCCACAACGACACTCTCCTCACTCCGTGGTCACTCACTCCTACAGTCCATGACCACATCAGCACTACCCAACAGCCGTCAGGTTTCGAACTCTGCCGCAAAGTATGGAAAACAGCCAACCGGATTCGTTCTGAGCACGGACTCTGTGCCGATCTCCTCCACAAGTGGGGAAAAATCGCCTCTCCCGAATGTCCATGTGGAGCAGTCAGACAAACAATAGCACACATCACCCAAGATTGTGCACAGACGGCATACCAGGGCAACTTCGAAGACTTTATCACCCTAACTCCGGAGGCAATCGAGTGGATAGAAAATATTAATCTTATATATATTTCTAAAAGTCCTGACTGACTGACTGACTCATCAACGCCCAGCCCAAACCCTTGGACCTAGAAAGCTGAAATTTTGCACAGAGGTTCCCTTTATGATGTATACAAGGAATAAGGAAGGATATTTCGAAATTCAACCCCTAAAGGGGTAAAATGGGGGTTCCAATTTTGTATAGAAAAATAATATTAAATAGACATTTCGACTTGAAACTTCGTAGGAGTACTCCTAAAAACAAATAAGCAAACACGTATTTCGTGATTTTCCGAAAATCAACCCCTTAGGGGGTGAAATGGGGTAAGTAAGCCTAAAAATCGATATGGGTGTCGTTATTGAGGTTTATTGGGACGTTGATTGCGAAAATGGCATTTATTTTTAAGTCCAAGACGGTGAACATGACATAAGGGAAGAAACGGGACGGGACGGGACTAGACTGGACGGAACGGGACGGACTGGACGGGACGGGACTGAGCGGGACGGGACTGGACGGGAAGGGAAGGGACGGAACGGGATGGGACGGGACGGGGCAAAGCGGGACGGGGCAAAGCGAGACGGGGCGGGGCGGGGCGGGACGGACGGGACGGAAAGGGAAGGAAAAAGATGGGATGGAAGGGGAGGGGATGGGATGGAAGAGGAGGGGCGGGACGGGACGGGAAGGGACGGGACTGGACGGGAGGGAAAGGGGCGGGACGGGACGGGAAGGGTCGAGACGGGGCGGGGCGGGGCGGAACATTATTTAATACACAAATAACGAACCTCGCGCGAACGAAGTCGCGGGTAAAAGCTAGTATTAATATATAATTTCTAATATATCTACTGTATTTAAGCCATCTTATGTAATTTTGTGTCCTGCCTAAGTATTGTGATTTGTATACATATATACATACGTTTTATTTATACAAATTTTATGTTACTATACAAGTTTTATGTTATACACTAATTTTAAATGTTAACCTCCTATTTAAGTTTTTATATTTTACTGTGCATTTCCCTTGCCATACGATAAATAAATAAATAGATTCACCCGAAAAATTAGAAATTGAGTTTTCAACAGAGCTTCACGTTTTACAGTCCCCTGAATCCAAAAAACATGTTTTTGTTCATTGGTCTGTCTGTCTGTGTGTCTGTCTGTGAACAGCATATGTCAAAAACGAAAAGAGGTATGGCGTTGAAACTTCATAAGTTTTGTGTACTATCTAGATGCCGCAGCAAGCTTTCGAAGAAAATCACATAACCGGAAGTATGGTATTTACTCTTGTGATTTTTCAGTTTTTTCCGATTTTGTCAAAAACGGCTCTAACGAGTTTTTCAAACTTTACATTTCCAGTTGACTACCTCTAAAATGGGTGTCTTTTGTTTTCTTTTCTATTTTTGTATTAACTCGTATATTAAATAGAACATCCGGTATATTATTAAATTTTTGAAGTCAGCTTAAAATTTTAGGTAAAATTTGTCTCTTCAACCAACGCTCTATTTTGTACGATTTCTGTAGAATTTGTATTTTTAGAAAATTCCTGGTTCCCTTGCTACCAAATCTGCTGGAGACGTTCTTGCAGACCTGTCCTCTGCCGTAGACTGCCGATCTCTTGGCTCCGATGCTCCTCTTGGCCGTAGTCGAAGTTCGCAAAATGGAGTTGATCGGCCCCGATTTCCTCGTAGATGGGATTATGAATTTGTATTTTTTTTTGTTGCGGAACTTGGTGAAAATACACCCACTTGTACCCTGGCACTTGGATAATAAACTGGTATACTTTTTATAGCCTGGAAAACACTTTTATTATCAAAATTGTATAAAAATATGGAGCACAAATTTTAACAAACCGTGAAGTAATTAATTTTCAATTGTTTTCCTCCGTTATTAAACAAAAACGAATCTGGTTACTATGAGACAATATTAACGGAAATTATGTTTGATAACTTAAAGTACAAAATGGAAATAAATTTGATTACATAATTCTATTTTACATTTTTCTTATAATCTAAGTTATTGTCTGTTCTTACATCTAAAATTATTTCAGTAGCGCTGCACACACACACCTTTAATTTTAACCATTGCTCTGCTTTTGCACTAATTTTAATTTTAAATGCACTGATTTATTTGAGTTTACCACTTTTCATTTGCTTCGTTCATGTTCTGCTGCCTGCTTTTTAAATTGCTCTTTTGCAATGTTATTTGATTCCAGTTTTCTTTACCTTGTAAATTCTTCACAATTTTCACTTTTATTGAAATTTAGTAAAAAACGACTCTTCTTTTAACCTGCACATAGCAAACCTTTTTGTGTCTATTAATTTATTTCGGTTCGGCTTTCTATTACGCACACACCTATTATTTTTATTTATTTAAAAGTCAACTTCGACCCCTGTGAAAACAAGCTCTGCCTTCTGCGTTCCTTACTCAACTACTTTATTGCTTCTCGCATCTCATTATCAATGCATTTACTGTTTGAATTTTGAGTTTAACATTGCAGCTACATAAAACACCCCAACTCTGTGCTTATTGAATTGGTCCATTATGTTGTACTGCTAGCAGAGTCGAGTCGTGGGCTTATTACCATTACAATATTAAGCTTTATGTAGTAGAAAATATTTCAACTTGATTTTATTTCTTTGTTATTTCGATTTATTATATCTATCATATGCTATTATATTACGTTTAACCAACAGATGTAGTAGAATCCCATCCCACAAATGGGCACTAAATTTGAATAAAATATTGATATTAGTAAGTCAGTTATAAACTCAATTTAGTTAAAATTATATAATTTTTGAATTTTCCCGAGTTTTGATATTTCTAATGTGTAAAACGGGTTTTTCAAATCTATACACCTCCGACTAATATTAATATTTTGTCTGTTCCATCGAAGTATAGAGTTGTCTTGGGATTCACATTTATTGACAATGTTATCAAGATGTGTTTTGTTAATTTTTTCGCTTTTTATTAAAATTGGTTATTTAACTTTTTAACTTTAATTTCTAACTCAATCGATGGTAGTCTGAAAATTAAAATTAGGTCGATGTTATTTGCAAAAATAATTGCAAATTACCTTATAGAATTGGGAAGTTTACTGGAATATACAGTTCGCCAAATATAACTGGTCTAACATTGGTAACTTTTTTATTTTTGATGATAAGAAACAACTGCTTTATACCAATTTTTGGGTATAGTATATACCGATAACTTTAAATAGTTATGAGGATAATGAATGCTGAAGATTGATAGTAACCGAGATATTTTAAGAAATTACTTTGAAGAATGGTTGAATAACTAATTACTAATTTTAAGATACTGCTTCCAGCAAGATGGTGCTCTCGTATACAATGCCATTTCAGTAAGACAGCATCTAACCTACACTTTACGTTATACGTGATTGACAGAAGAAAAATAATTCACCTCTACTAAAATGCATCCAACATCGAACAGAAACCTGTATACAGTATCTGTGAAATAACTTCGATCAGTATCTGCAGTAAACACTGTATAATAATGTTATTCAATAAATATGTTATTGACTCTTAACTATTGTGTACGTCTAAATCTAAATCCATGATAGAATGTTAAACTTCAGTGCCTTGGTATGCAAATAACTATGCTATCTGTTCAAATAAAAAAGTTATTAAGGGTGGGCATGTTAAATATGACCATCTGAATAATACAGGACGTCCGTTTTTCGACCTTTCGCATGATCTAAAGTGAATATTTTGGGAGTTCTCAGCTAAAATCACAATCAACAGTTTTCGGTTTTTCCTAGTTAACTCGAATATTATTAGACGACTTCGTTTACCCTTAGATAACAGATCTCACCCTGTACATAGCGGTGGTCCAATTATGAATGCCTCTGGTACTCATTTCCTGTTTATCTCAGTATTTCATCTTAGTAGAAGTGAGTTTTTAATGTATTCTATTCTTATATTACGCAGGTACGATTTCACTAGTTTTTTAAGGGAATCCCTCTAATATCATAACCTTCCAACTTGTTGCACAATCTTATAAACCAACACCGCGTTTAAGTAAACTTAATTTTTTTTAGATTACCAAAAATATACAAACCACTTAAGTCAACAGTTCAATTTTAAATACACCAAACAGTATCACGCACGTACTACAGAGAAATTGCATTAAAAAATATATCACTCGAACACTTATGTTTCAGGCATGTCTGACAAACTCATGTTGGAAACACGTTTAATGTTAGGACTGTATTACAACGATGAATACCTTGCAGTCAATTCTTACCAAAACATTCAAAGAGTTGTATATATAGTATACATTGTGACTCGAGAAATAATATATCGGAGAATTTAGTGTTAAACAGCATATTTTTTTATTAAAAACTATCAGATTAAAAAAATGCTGAACTTGTTTTGAACAACAATTACAAAATACAGTGAGATTTTATTTAATGAATCGATACCAACTAGATGTAATTACAGAAATATCGTCTATTTTACTTAATAAGCATGAATGCGTGTGCCATTTTCGTTAGATTTAGATATAAGTTGGTTCTCGACACTTAGAGAGCCAATCAAGTAGTCAACTGTCACCGCCAAGCTGAGCTATAATTGTAAATTTTAATCAATTATTAATTATTCGTTGAAAACGCAGATAGAATCTTCTCCGTTCAAATTTTAATATTTTTAATTTTGTAGGATGCCGATACATGAATGATAAATGCATTATAAAACGCCGCAAAAAGGTTTCAGAGGTTACCTTAAAGTTATTCTTTATTTAAATTGTCTTTCTTAGCATTTAATATCACATTGATTTGCAGTAGACATGTGATAACATGAAATACTAAAATATGTAACGATAAAACAATATATACAAAAATACTAAAACAGATAATGGACATTTTATTTTAGTATGTGGACAAATTCCTTAGTATCGACTAAATTTATGTTTCTTGATGAATTTGCAGGTATTGTAATAATTTCTGTGTGGAATTACAATTTGCAAACAGATATTATCTGTCGTTCATAAAACAGTACGGCTGTATGTTGTAATGCAGCATAATGTATGAATGATAAGTTTCATTTAATAATAATATCCAGATATCCAATGGGTATCATGTGATGTAACAGTTGTAAGTTACATTGTAAGAAATAGATCCCCTATTGTCTTAGAATGCTTACCTTGCAACCTTGAAGAACAAGGAAGCTATTGTTTAAAGTGCTGACTTTGTAACTTTGTATGCACGCGCATCCTGTCACGAGGCATACTTGAAAGATAAGCTTATCTTAGCCGATTAGAAATACTGTATAAGCTAGTGCATGATATTTTATGTTTAGTTCGTAGTTCACATGTTAAGATGTAAGAAATTGCCTGACGGTGTCTTTGAGCTCCAACGTGTAGCATTGCTGTTGTCAATAAAAGTGTTTTTTTAAAAGTCGTTTCGACGGTCTTTTTATTTAACTTGTATGTTTTAACTGGTAGTGTTGTAAAGGGCAACCAGAGTTGTTGTTTATATAAAGTAGTAAAAAATAGTTTGAATTGATAATCTGCAATAAATAATCACGTTAAGGGTTAAATTCCCATTAATTGTGAAGAATAATAATTGATGATTTAATACGTAATAGCAACATACGATCAAATTTGACTATAAGTCACAAGTATTATTCAAATATAGAATTCAAGATTGTTTGAGTTCATTTAACGTGGTATTTTACTACTAAGCCAGTAAAACCAGTGCAAGTGAGTGTTGTGGTATGCTGTTGACCTGTCTATCCACATGTTAGAGGTGTCAAAAAGCTACAACGAGTTTTTATTTGGTCGGGAACACCCCAGAGAGGTGTTTGCTGACTATCATTTATCCAGTTAGGAGCTAAGATAACACAATCAGGTACAAGATATACAATCAGAAGGTTAGTGCCCATTTCTTATGAAATATTAAGAAGTTATATAGCAAGTTTGGCGCGGCAAATCATTAAAATAATTGTAAATATATATTTAGAAATTAATTTAGAATACTCGAGTACTCGACGATTTTCGATGATTATAATTTGAAATTTACATTTTTGGATTAGGTTATTTTTTAGAATATCTATTTATTTTGTAATGTCAGATCAAACTTCGATAAGATACTAACAAACTGAAGTATGAATTTAATTTCGTGAAGTACCTGAAAGTGTATTTGATTAACAAAATCAAATATCTATTATATTTTAAAAGTAGTTCCGTCTTGAAATACAATAGAAAATTGTTAGTTGAAAATGTATCCATTCAGCTGGGAGACAGGAATCCCATTGCTTGAAGTGACTAGTTTAAAAAAACTATAATCACGTGACATAATTCTAAATATCAAATTGATTTATGAGATATGTGCATTTCTATTTATTTCATTAAGAAGTAAGGTAAGTACATAAGTAGCTATACCTGATAGTGCTTCTTGTTAATAATTAGAAAAGGGTAGATTTAATTCAATATTATTTGTAATAACACCGTAAGAGAGAGGTATATTACAATGCCTATAAATACGAGTAACGTTAGTTTGTAAAAGTTGTTTACAAATAACTTTTCAATGAATAAGTCAAAAGTTTAATCAAGAAATAATAACACTGCAGCTGTAGCACGTAAAATATTATATTGAAGTGAATTACAATAATCGAAATATACCTATATACAATTTTCACTCGCTTTCCATAAAATATAATCCTTCTATTCTCCCACGTTTAAATATGTACTCTAAATGTTATAGTCTTACGTAGGTGTGTTTTCAATAATTTTAGTTATTTTAGCAACTTTGTAATTATAACTTTAGATGGAATTTTAATGAAAATGTATGTCTGATATGGAACAAGCTTAAAATAAGTTCAGTGTATCAGATTCGAAAATTGAACTTTAAATAACTTTTAGATGTTTAGATTTTGTGGGTGTTTATAATTATTATATAATTTTCAGAAGCTTTGGGATAACATTTTATAGGCTTCAAGCGTTTACATTACAGAGTGAAGTTTTTAGTTGAACAAATCGGGGGAATGCATGCAGTAAAATAAGCACATTTGGCGTTGTAGAGCTTACGCAGAACGTAAAAGATATTTGTATGTTTCGTTTTACTCTTTTATTAGTGGTCCAATTGTGTCGTCATATTTTCTAAATCGTTAGTGAGTTTCCTGAAATTTGGTCATGGATAGGGGTATTGTCATGAACTAAATTCATACTCTGAACATCTGTTATATTAAATGGCATTAATCTAAAGTTTATAATCTTTTAACATCTACCATAAAAAAACCTTTATTGATCTTGAAGGGAGTTTTTAAGTTGAATGTTTCTGAAATTTTGCAATGTATTAGAGCTCGGAACCGAGTACTGTTATGATAACAATTTGTTTTTACCGATATAACTGCTTGAAGAAGAACGAGCAGCAAATTCGCGCCTTCTAAGAGTATTTCACTAGTTAGACTTGTATTAGGCACTCGCATATGAACGAAATATGAAAGTAGCGATCATGCCACGCTTTAAAATCAGGGATATCCAAAATCGTAGTAATAATTCACAGAGTGGTTTAAAAATTACGATATCGTCCACCACTAATAAGAAAGTATCATATGAATAGGTTCCCGACAGACTATTAACTGGTTAGATAGAAATGGCGGTAAAAGGAAAAAGAAACTTAAATAAAGTGAAAAAAATACGAAAACAGACAGAAATTGAATAGAGTTATGTACAGCAATAATCTAGAGTAAGAAGATTAGTTATAGAAGAGAAACGAAAGTATGGGACAAGAAATGTCAAGAGATCAAAATGGACATAGAGGGAAAACGGTGTACAGAAACCTGGACGTTAATCGACAGGAAAAGATCAGACAGAAAACCTGCCAATTTAGAATACAACAATGAAGAGTATCATACTAAACTTTTAATAAAAAGCGGAGAGATATATAATACAATATTTCATCCTAATTGACCGAGCGAAGCGAGGGCTTTCCTAATTTCCTTTTAGGTACCTATGCATGTGTGTATGTTCCACACATGCAATGCTCTCCCTGGAGAAGGGAAACAATTTTGCAATTAGTTATTGTGAAGCGAGAATTAACCTTTGCTTATCGTTCATACCATCAAGCACCTCAAATCGTAGATAGTGTGAAATTAGCCTTGACCCAAAATTTACAATAAACGTAGGTAAACCATAAATGATTTATTTTTCTCTTAATTACAGGTCAAAAATAAGTGTATTTTGTATGTACAATAATACGTAATCTTCGGGGACTGGTAGGCACAATGATCCCGGGTAGGTCGGTTGTCCTAGAGCTAGCAGTAGGTAAAGTATCTACAACTTAGACAAACTTTAGTTTGTTATCGGTGGACAAACTCGCAATAAATTGTAATAGTTTATGCCTCAAAAGGTGGACTTGTGACTAGTGGGTTACCTATTAATAACTATGTGGTGATGCCAGCGGCTCGGAGGACTGCGAAAGACGGTTTCGGGACTTCTTGCAGATATGACAGGTGATGTGAGGTTATAATCGCTTCTCGACGGAAATGCGGCCGTTCTGAAATTGGAGTTTTTCCAACTTGCTCCTTCCTACGTTATCCACTTCGCCTTTAGGTTTGGAGTCAGTGCAGGTATGTAGGTAGGGTAGTCGACAGGAATTAACGGTTCGGGGTGTTGGCGTTTCTTTGCCTTGAAGAACTAAATCCGAGATCAGTCAGCGAAACTATTGGGTGAGTTCTGATGCTAGAACTATTGAGGAGGGAATGAAAGGATAGCGAGGTATAAATCTGTTTTCTCTTAGCAAATTTACTTGTATTTATATGGTTCGACGAGCCTTCCTTTTTCGTTATCTTGACGTAGCGGTTTTCGTGGGAGGTGCGCCAAGGTGTCGTTTTCGCTGCTTTCCGGAAATCAGCGCATAGCGACCAACATTTCGCTTGCTTGGGTATCGATGGGCCTTAAAAGTTTTATAATTTCAAACTCCAGATGCAGAATTTTTGCAGCATTTAATGTTGCTTAGAAAATAATTCCTTTCTGGGCAAACGTTCCACACGTAGGCCCGAAAGTTACGGATAGATTTTCACAAAATGTACGGAGATGTTCTATGATGCATTACAATCATGCTACCAGACCTTGTTTCCAGTGAGCTGTACTGTTCGGTACCAGGAGGCCAAAAAATGTGTGGCTTCTTAAGCACATTTTGCATTTATGAATGCTTACAGAACAATTTGTGTTTAGCATGGGAAAAGTTCTCTTGAAGTGGCTAACGACGCCTGAAGCAGTACCTCACGGCAAGCCGCGTTCCATTCTGTATGTATTGGTATATCTTCATCATTATTCTCGATTATATGAAAGAGGGATGTGGGAAATGAATTGCGCGAGGTCTACTGATCGCAGGAATACTATTATAGAAATTCAAGACGACGCCGTTAAAATTAAATTGTATTCAGTAAACAGATTCATCAATGGAAATAACAGTAATAAAGCAGATGGTTCCTGAAACATAGCAACGGAAAAGGTTAAATGTTACACAGAGAAATTAAACAGAAATATGAGAACATTATTTAAGAAGTGCATTAACAGTTAACACAATCTATAGTTAATACTTGCCAAATGGAAGATATGATCTAACATTAATACCTAGAACGGAAGATCGAAGAAAATATGACAGTTATAGGGGGTTCACTTTAACATTCATATTGGGTGACTACACGGAAGAGTTTTGAGAGACCTAATAGGGAGACAATATAGCAACCAGTAGATAGAAGAACCAAATGGATTCCGTGTCGGTCGCTCCTACATGGATAATAAGGAAGAAGCAAATAACTGAATACAGGTTTTCATGGCCGTTGTCCATAGTAGTAGATTTCTAGAAATCTTCTGAAAAAGCTGACACCATGAGCAGCGAAACGTCAAGTTCAAATCGACGACCACGGCATAACCCGGAAGAACTTACCATTAACTGAAAAAAATATTAACACCGGAAGAAGCCTTCATTTTTTGTCTATTGATTTGGTATATGACAACATACAGGTGGCAAGAGTATGGGAAGCTATGGACGAAATCAGTATCAACAATGTGCTAATTAGGGCTACCCAAAAGTCGAATGTTTGCTTGAAACTAGTGATATCATTTTATAAAATCACGTCAGCTACTTTTAAGGTTTTACTTATATGCCTGCTTTTACCGAAAATTCAGTGGCTGTTACTTTTTTCTGCTATTAATTTTTGCTATTTTGAAAGAAAACTACGAATTTGAGTCAGACACCTTAGAGGAGTTTTTGACTTCTTCTTATGGTACAATGTAGCCGGAACCTCCATACGATCGACTTAAGAAACGCCTTGCATACTCTCTTCAATGAAGACATCAGTAAAAACTAAAATATAACACACCTAACACCATAGTGAGAAGTATTACATTCTTTGGGGAAGGAGTATGGAGATGGACGCGATGAGGAGATGATGCAGAATATCACAATTGGAAAAAAATGAACAAACGGTTCTACTAGACAGAAGTGAAAATAGTGGAAATTTTTATGATACGATCGTTGCTATGAATGGCGATGGCGGAGGAAACATACGCTATACGTAGAACTGATTCATATCTAATACTTATATAAAAGCTAATAAAGTTGCGCCCATGAGTTCGTCACGCTGCATCGTAACCAATTGGACTTGCTTCGCCCACAATGCGGCAGTCAGTCGTTGTTTAGATAGTGAGGGTAAACAGATATTAATCGGAAGAGGCAATGTGTAGATGCGCATGTGATGTTTCAGCAGCTATATCAGTGGCACAGAAAGTTTAAAAGTGGAGATCCAAATTATGGATTGGCATTTGGAGTGTCTTCTACATCCAGGATATTCCCCTGATATGGCCTGTGTTCTTTTCATGCATTTGGATCGTTCAAGGAGGCGCTAACTGGGAAGAAGTTCGATACGGACGATAAGATAAAAGATGCAGTGCGGTGCGTAAGTGGTTACGCAGTCAATCAGATTTTTTTCTCGGGGAGCCCAAGCATTAGTGAAGCGATGGCAGACCTGCACTGCACGTGTTGGGCACTATGTTAAACAGTGATAACATGTTTTTAATCCTATTGTATACACTTTGTTAATAAAAAACAACTTTAGTTTTTGACTCTGCCTCGTATATTATCAGCATATACAGGCTTCTGCAACATTAGGGTGTCAGATGAATTTCTATTCGTAGCGCCGCCAATGGAAATTAAGTAGTATTTGTTTATTTTGGGCTAAGTCGGTCCTGCCTAGATGGTTCTGTAAATTTCAATTCTTGATGACATTTTAAAAACATTACATAAGCCTCAATTACGAGAAAAGACTACACGTTGAAGAAATTAGTGCAGTCAGCAGAATTTGCATTGTTGTAATTTTTCTTGTGTAGGCGGCTTTCGCTGGTATTAATAACGTCAGCCTAACTTCATGGGTACTACCGTTTTCTGCCGTTACGCCCCGCGCTAAGGAAATTTATTCTGTCGATTGAAAAATTCGCTTTGCAATGAAACATTCGAGCTTAGGTTTCGGCACTAGTATCTCACTTCGTCGGCGGATCAGCTCGTGGCGTCGGCCACCCTTTCAGCCGCATGTGTTTCGCTGGGATTCGCGTCTGTGGTGCTTTTTGGAACCATAACAGTACTGGCTGCAGGACAACTCGATTTAATTTGGATTTATAAAGTTGTACTGTGCAAATAAGCTCGATTTTTCTACCGTATCGTCTTACTGCCAGCTCCAAATATTGATTTTATATCGGATCAGAATACCGGCTGCGAAGTTTATCAATCGAGCTAGGAACGTCCATCCTGTCAGTTTATTTTTGTTGCATCTCTACCCAGGCACCTTCTCGTCGCTTGTGGTCATCTCTCACTTGCCTGAGAATGATGCCGTTCTTCTCGATTGTTCTTCGTGTATGTATCTGGTGAACAAACTGCAGGACACTGCCGTTTTCCTCTATGGCCTTAGGTAACGTAACGAGTTTTGCATTTCCGCTATATTAAAATGTAACTTTTGCATGCTGAGAAAATTGTGCGTTTATGTTGAAGTGTTACCGTCTAAATTTGTGCGTTACTGTAGTTACGATTTAGTAACCCTTCTGGAAATTTAGAATGCCTTTTTGACAATATTTTGAAGTAAATCGTTCTATGTTAGTTTGTACTATTGTGACGTCACATAGGAAAATAATTAGTTGAAATAAGTCTTAAGATTACTGCACTAAAATTTCTTCTGAGTGGTTTATTATAGTATTTAAGTATTATTAAGTGTTTCGTTGTATTTTGTTGCAAGGCAGACGTGCAGGACGTGTTTTTATAGTGAAATTATTAATTAAAACCTTACCATTTTTCCTGCGACTCTGTTGACGTTTCTTCAAGGTTATAGACGTCGTAAAGATGTGGTGTTTGATTTTTAGTTTTTGGCGCTCTCACCCTAATTAATTCTCGACCTATTCCTATTTTGCAGGTATTTTGAACAGCCATTGTCTCGAATGAACGCTAGCTGGAGCAAATCTCTGTTTTGGGTTGTACCGATTTTTGTTGTAACAAATTGACTCCCAGTTGTAGGGCTTTGTTTCCTTGTGATAGTTACGATTGGCATCGTAATACGAGTGGAAGATAAGTATGAGAGTTACATATTTTTTTTCTATAAAAGTTATTGCCACTAAGATCGTGCACATTAGCAACATATTTTTTTCTGTTCTTATGCGTGAAGCAATAGCTTCACACACTCCAAACAGTGCGTAAAGGAATCTTTTATAGTGCGTAAAATAAATGGCAGTGCGAAAAGCGATTGGCACCCGAGCGTAAAGTAGATGCTCATAGTGTTGCTTAAAGTGATTCAAAATTTAAATAATGTTTGAGTATTTTTTAAATCACTGAACTTTAAACTAAGAAATTGTAATATTACCATTAATAGCAATTATAATTATTACAATAAAGAAAGTTAAACCATAACTATCTTTCCTTGAGTTACATTTTAAAATAAGGTCGTAGAAAAAATATAATGTGTAACACATGCATGAAGCTTTTTTTACACTCATGTGGTTGCGCTACTCGTCTGCAGTTTGTGTCCCAAACGTCATACTCCTATAAAAAGGTCAGTTTCAAGCACATGTTCTTCAATATACTATTAATTATGCAGGATATATAACTAAACTTACTTTGTTATTTTAAATATTGTAAATAGTATGTATTTGGGAATTAAAGGTTTTGTGTCAAAATGCTAATAAGTTTAATATAGAGTTGTATGTGTCTAAAGTTAATTAGTTTGGATATATTAACGATTTTGAATTTGAGCACCCTGTATAGCATGAATACACATTATTACACATTTAAAAGGTAATTCACCAAACACATATTTTTACTTCCATCATCTAAAAGACGAAGTAGTAATCGCGAAAAAATCACCTTTCGAGATGTCTTCAGATATTCACAAAAAACAGGTTTTTTTAATACCATCCGTCTGGTTGTCTATTTGTCTGTCTGTCTGCCTGTTGACGGTATAATTCAAAAACTATTTGTTGGAGAAAGACTATATTTTGTATACACATTATACGTATATCTACCATGCATGAAACCGAGAAAATTTCAGACAAATATATTGTTAAGACTCTCGATTCCCGCTAAAAATCTATCTTCAATTCCGCATTCCGCTCCCGCGTATCGCAGTATAATTTAAGCCATCGGGCATATTTCCCTAATTATCTAACGGTTTGACGTACTTGCAGGCCAAGTACCGACATCTGTCGCATAAAGTACCCTAAATAAGGCAGTTGCTTAAATACCGAGGCGAACGCTGTAACGCATTATCACAGCATATAAATCCCGCTAAGTGACTTAACAAATCGCTTGCAGATGGAGTTTGCGTTCAGTCCCCAAGTTAAAAGGCGAAGCCGTGTATATCAGATTTCGGCGCCGGTCAGGCGAACGATATGCACGGGGAAGCCCCGCGTTTTATTGCGCTTACGTTTTGGGTGTGGCAATTCAGCACTTCGAATAATAAATTCTGTGTGCACCTGAGTGAGATGCTCAACGATAGAAAGTTTTACGTATGATGCAATTATCAAATTAACGCTGCGTCAAGCGCGTTCCCTCCCGACGAGAGTCGAATTTAAGCTTCGCTATCGCACGGATGTGCAAGTTAACTTAAGAACAAAGAACAACCCCTTTAGTTCTTAGGGCGTGTTGTACCCTCGGACTTGTGTGCAGTTACAAGTGCTTTTCGAACCTTAAAGTTTCAAGTACCGGTGTGTACATTTCCTCGCTCATGTTAGCGGATTTGCGACAGGAACGAACACAAAGCATCAATATACAGGGTGAGCAGTTGTGAGTTATCGTTTAGCTCCACCCTGCTACTTCTCCGAAGGATCTTACTGCCACAATTCCCCGAGTAAGCTGGTCAACCGTCCCTATCTGCCTATCAACCTCTGCCGCATCTAAGCTGTTATCGCAACCATCTTCTGAACGAGAGCATCGTCAGAGCGTTGAATCTCCAGGTCGAGATCTCCCGCCATCAGCACTTTAACAACCCAGTTGCTTGGAGCCCTAGCGATGACGTAAGGTATTGTACTAGCATGTATAAACAGTGAATTGCGTATAATACAGTGGCGTGCGAAGTTCCGGAACTCTCAAGGTGTCGTATATGTTATTTGTGGGCCGTGGCCTAATTGCCGACCCGTTATTTACTTTCAAGCATTGCAAATAGAAGCCTTCAGCATAAGTTTATGGGAGCCTGGCTCCGGGAATGGTAGTGAGCCATTTGGCGAATTAAATAAACGTGTTCCGGGACCTAGGTGACCATTACTTTTAGTGGACGTGCCGCTCCCTTGGCCTTCAGCCCTTATTGTGTTGTATTTGTTTACTAACCCCAATTTGTAGCATTTGCTACCTGAACACTTGCCTTCGGGCCTGTAACTAGTATGGTAGTAGATTACCCATTTTTAATTTGCGTATTGCTTTTCATTTCAATTATCTGTGTATTATTGTGACTGACAAGAATTGAGTTTCTTGCGGCGTTGTGTATGTATTCCTTTGTACAGGGCCTAAGCAACTGGAGAAAGGACACCAGAAAGGTAGGTGTAAAAGCCAGTGCCGTGGGAACACCCCTTGGAGTACAACGCAACGCCACTGCGATTGGTTTTCGACTTTTGACCGGTCGTCAGTTATTTATCAATCTTAACATCTTCCAAAGGTCGTGGCGCCCCGTAACTTTGTCTTAATAACCCAATATCGACACCCCGTCGTGGCATTCCGCCCCGAAACGCACCCTAAACTTGTGAACTCCCCTCGCGACTGAGTTCTGGCCGAAGCATTTGAGCTGTGGGGTACGCGCAGGGGCGAACACTGCTACGAGCATCCCATGGGGTCTTAATGAGCAATTTATCGTGTAACAATATACAGGACAAGCACCTTAAAATATAAAATTTTGTTTATTTTTGCTTTAACTGAGAAAAAGATAAAAGTAGTAATTTGATTTGCTGCTTAACACATATAGGAGCGGACAGATACAGGATAAATGTTGTACAAAAAGAGCAACGAATAAGTACGTTATGTTAAATGTTGCTGCAGCGCAAGAATTTGAAGGGTACTGGTGGCTCAAGCAGCACAAGCTCGCTTTACAATGAAATCGC